>SZWC01025125.1:3210-18275 GCA_023375785.1 Penium margaritaceum | reverse complement strand
CCGTCCAAGTCCAGGTTGTACGCGCGGCTCCTGTCGCAGTTGTTTTTCACCTTCAGGTACAGAGCCGGCGCCACGTTGTCCACAGCGTCGTGAGCCATCCTGCGACGGATGTGCCACAGCCTCTGCACAAAAACGTGGAGGTTGACAAAACAGAAGTACGGGTACATCTTTCGCAATTCCACGAGCTTCCCGTTCAGGGACTCCATGGCGTTGCTCGTGGTGTGCCCGCCACGCGGCACTGGGCAGTACAGACGGCTCCAGTGCTCCTTGGGGATGCCCGGCTCGCCGTTTCCACCCAGCAGGTAGTCCACAGCCCGTGGTGCTTGTCGGCGCATCTCGGCCAAGCATGCATCCCAGTCCTCCTGTGTTATGACGTGCGCAAGATTCCAGAACAAGGACCCCGACCGGCCCTGGCAGCGGGACTGCACGTTGCGCATCAGATGCCACACGCAGTAGGTATGCGTAGCACCCGCTAGTTTCGACTCCACTGCATTGGCCAGTCCTTTCTCACGGTCTGAGATGATCGTTGTTCCCTACAGTGCTGCAGACGGGTAGGCCACTGCCACCAGCTCACAGAACCACGTCCAGTTGCGCTCGTCCTCTCCTGAAACAAGGGCGTACGCCGCGGGCATGGCGTTGTCGTTGGCGTCGAAGAACTGCATGATCAGCAGCACCTGCTTGTGACCATTCTTGAGGTGCGTTCCATCCATGACGATGACTCGGCGCGAGTACTCAAAACCCTTGCGGCAGGCACCGGGTGCGACGAAAACACGGTCGAACGCGCCAGTGTCCGGGTCCTTCTCAGCTTTCGCGATGGCCAGCGGGTCCACCTTCATCAGCTGCGCAAATGAACAGACGGGATTAGACACAAAGTAGGAAGGAAATGGTGCGGATAACAAGTGTAAACGAGAACAACACCTTGCGGACGTACCTCGGCCACGTAACCAGGAAACATGCTCCATGACTCGGACTTCTTTCCGTACATCTTCTCCAGGCACGCCTTTTTCGCGCGGTACAAGGTGGTGTANGGTATCTTAGTGTTGCTGACCTTCGTCACGACCGCCTGCAGTGCCTTTGCAGAAGCAGAAGGGTCCTTGGCGAGGGTGCCTTGAATGTGCCGGACCACCCACCGCGTGGTGCGCACTGGGTTGCCCCGGGAGACTCGAGGATCACAGAGGTGGCCGTCTGTGAAGGACGTGATGTTGTAAGCACCGGACTTTTTGCTGTACCCCGCACGTACAACCCACGGGCACTTCTTGGTGGCGTACTTCTTGCACCGCACCACAAAACACATGGGGTCGCTTTTGAGCCACCTGAGGGACATGCGGTTTACCACCGCATATTCTTCCACGGCAGCCTTGCATGCTGCCATAGTGTCGAAGGAAGAGCCGCCCGGGAAGTTGACGTCTGCTTTCTGCTTCCTTCTGCTTGCAGGGTCGGGTTTCGGCTTCGCGATGTTATCGGACACAGTCTTCGCCATGGCGTCGGCTGCCCGTGCCTCATCGTCGGAGCCGTGGGGCACGCCCTTGGTAGAGTGCACACGACCACCTACACGCGACATCCGCAGTGGACCCTGACTTTCACGGCGTGCAGCCCCGTCCGCTCCTGTGCGGGCTGCATCCTCGTCGTCATGAGAAGTCTGTTGTGTCAAGCAAGGTTCGTCAGTGTCGTCGAGGTCATAGTCGTCGGGTGGGAACCACGAAGACGTGATAGGTCCACCACGTCTCTGGTACGTTTTCTCCGCCATCGCACGGCAACATGGGCATGCAGTGAATAAAACATGGCTGTAAATAACATTCGTGCCCACAATCGTCTCCGATGTGCGGTGCATGAAGCCATTGTGAGGGCATGCAACAGCATCGACGACGGACTGCACCGCAATGGCCAGCAATCCGACACCCCCCGACGACGCGCAAGCCAGGGACCAAGAAAAGTAATTTTCATGCTTACGTCTGAGAAACAGCCGTGTGAATAGCATGGACCACCTGAGTGATATGCGGGGCATTGCGACGCGGGAGATCGGTGGAACGTCCAACGCGACAGGCTGTCAATTCGTGGAAGGAATCCGCTGCATGACTAGGACGCGTTTCCGATGGTCGTATTTGCGAACCGGGAAACTTCAACGAACCGGTCGTGTACACAATACCATGACGCAATGAGGCATACCGTGACCACGTCTTACGTACAAGCGGAATCCGTGCGACATTATGTGAACACACCCATGAATGAAGCTCGGGAGCAGCGTCAAACCATGTCCATCGGTTTTCATGTTACTAGTACGGCCGCCGACGAAACGGCACAAAGTCGTGCAATAATCCACATTTAAATGAAAGACTAATTTGTTGAAACCATGAAATATATACCAATCGTGCCCATGACGAGCAATAACCGGGGGCACAGTTGTCATGTCGGGTTTCACTATGGGCATCGATGTCATGTCGTTTTCGACTATGGGCACCGCCGTCACTTCGTTTCCGACTATGGGCACCGTTGTCGGCTCGTTTTGGACTATGGGCACCGCAGCTTTATCTGGCGAAACGATGGGTATATAACTACTCCGTCCTAGTATTTTTCCATTGCACATTGTTTGTAGAAACTTCCATGATCCATGTTTATGAACTCATTCCTCAACATCATAGTGACAAAAATTCCTAAATTGAATAAAGATCAAATATATTAAATACATTATATAAAACCAAGTTCATTTCAATATATAATGATGTTTTATATGCATTCTAGCACTTATGGAAGAAAAAAAACAGAAAGAAAAAAACCCAAAAATATATCTCTAGTATTCGTCGCTTTTACTTTAAAAATAAGGACGGAGTAGTTATATACCCATCGTTTCGCCAGATTTAGCAGCGATGCCCATGGTTTTTAACAACATGACAACGATGCCCATGTTTGTCCTTCTTCGAGCGAAAATGGGCACGACTGTCATATTTCTCATGTATTCACCGGATTCGACATGGATTTCGACTTCGACGGCGGAGCCGAACTTCGCCCGCCATCGCGAGCTCGCAGGAGGGGTTCCGCGGCGAAACCTCCCTGCGAGCTTNCAAACCCCCTATTTAAACTAGGGGGTTTGCCGTAGGTTTGGGGGGGTTTGCGAGTTGCGGTGCACGTGTGATAGAAGAAAGGGAATCTGCCGGGCCCCGCTACAGCGGGGCCCGGCAGATGCCCGGGCAAGTAAAAAAATAAAACCCAAACCCTGCATTTAACCTAGGGGGTTTGTCGTAGGTTTGGGAGGGTTTGCAAGACGCGGCGCACGTGTGATAAATGAAAGGGAATCTGCCGGGGCCCGCTACCGCGGGGCCCGGCAGATGCCCGGGCAAGTAAAAAAATAAAACCCAAACCCTCCAGTGTAACTAGGGGGTTTGTATGTTATTGGGGGATTTGCGACATGCGGCGCACGTGTGATAACTGAAAGGGAATCTGCCGGGCCCCGCTACCGCGGGGCCCGGCAGATGCCCGGGCAAGTAAAAAAATAAAACCCAAACCCCCCAGTGTCACTAGGGGGTTTGTCGGGTATTGGGGCGGGTTTGCGATATGTGTGTTACCCTGTCGCGAGTTTTGGAGTTCGCAGTTGCGAACTCCAAAACTCGCATCACGCCGACTTATGACATCGGCTCGGCCGGTGTCAGAAGTCGCCGATTTCGCTCTCGAGGTCGGCAGTCGCCGGCCTCGAGAGCGAAGTCGAATTCCGTTTTCGGACGGATATTCGAAAACATGGGCACCGCTGTCATGTCGATTTCGACTATGGGCAGCGCTGCTATATCTGGCGAAACATTGGGCACCGGAGTATTTGGTACCTAAAAATAAACTCCAAAAATAATTCCTACGTCTCATTTCATCTAACACCAAAAGCATAATGAAAGAAGGTCCACTGTAACGGACATGGTCCGTGTTGCGAGTAACTGTGGAACCAAAACGTAAGCCATTAGAATAGTCAATCCAAGGAGGAGGAGCCAATGGCCGCCTCAGCCATTTTGGCTGAGAAGAACCGCGCCACAAGTGGACATGGTCGTCAAGAGCCAGAGACCGAGAAGTGGAGGGTGCTCGAACGGACACATCAGCCGGGCAAGAGGTGCTCGCAGGCTCAGACTCCCCCATCCACCGAGAGACCTCACACATAGGAAGGTGCGTGACGGACAGCGACGTGATCGAGGTCAGATCATGGTAGGTGAGAGACTAAAAGAAGAGCGTGTCGCGGGACTCAACGATACAACGACGGGCGGGGTTCCAAAAACGCCAGGCCTTCGACTGCGGGGAGATGCCTACGAAGGCACACAAGTGACCCGCAGTGAGACCTTGGACCCCTGCTGGTCCTCGGTGTACCACAAAGAAGCCAGGGATCCGTAGACATGAGCAAGACGCTGGTCAGCACGGTGGCCAAACCAAAGCTCGTACGGTGTTACGCGGTCTTGAAGGGGACCGTGTTGGAGGCGGTTCTAGATCCAAGACATGTAGGCGAATGCTTCGAAGGTGAAGGACTCCGGGAGACTGCACTCGGACCGCATAACACGAACCATATCCTAATGGTGTGGTTCCAGCGCTCAGAGACACCGTTCTACTGAAGAGTAGTAGGAGCTGAGACCTAATGAAAAACCCCGTGCTCGGTGAACAAACTGTCCACCTCACCAAGAAACTCGTTGTCGCGATCCGAACAGAAGGTATGCAGCATGTGACGAGACTGACGCTCAGCCATCACTAGCCAGAGGCAAACCGCGACAGCGACGTCGCTCTTCTGGCGTAGGCTGTAGACCCACCGCATCCGGGTGAAGTCATCAATCAGGGTGACGACGTATCTGTCCCGATCAGACATAGACTCGACAGGAAGAGGACCGAGAAGGTCTGAATGGACGACCTCGAGAGGGCGAAGTGTGTGAGAATGGGAGTCAGGGTAGGTGCAAGAATGTACCTTACAGGCAGAACAACCAATCGGTCTTGGGCGGCTTCTCGAAAGAAGCCGCATCAAGAACGAGTGCAGGCTGTGTCCGAATGAGCTTCGACAAAGTGTCGGAGGCCACATGACACAAGGGACGATGTAGCAGTCAATGGTGCATAACAGACAGAACGCCAGTGACAAACACTCGAGCAGGAGGGGAGGGGGAGCAAGGAGGAGGAGAAATCCGAGAGACACGATACAGATCATCCATAACAGAGGCACAAAGAACAACGGTACGAGTATTAATAGCTGTCACAGTCACCGAGTCTCTATTGTGCTCCACAGAGAGTCCCATCAGTGTGCAGGCACACACAGAAAGCAAGCTGAGCTCAAGGTCAGGCACAAAAGGCACCTGGGAAAGATACAGGGGGCCAGACGGACCATCAAAGTACACCACCCCAACACCCTACACCGGCAAGGACTGACCAGAGCCTGTGTAAATAGAGCGAACAGACGGAACATGACCAAGAACAATGAAGTCAGGTCATGTGATGAGTGGCACCAGAATCGATGATCCAAGTACCACCGGGATCACGACTGGAGGACGTCACTGTACAACGGGCAATGGAGCACTCGGCCTCAGACGGGCGATGAGCGACAGGTGAGGAGGAACGACGAAGGGCACAAAGGTGTGACTCATGAATCCAATCGGTACCGTCAGGCCCATCGTCATCACATGCCAGCTGTGCCCCCCACACGAGTCATCATGAGAAACGAGAACAGACAAACAAATAGCTTGTGAACCACCCGGCTGTGACAACACACTCACACCTCCCTGAAAATGAAGTGCCAGAAGATAACGGACCTCTGCGATGGTGCAATAATGCTGGTCTCGGTCGCCACTACTCGCCGGTGAGGAGACAAGAACTGCTACAGTCGTGGTCGCCACGCGTCCGGAGGCTGTGTTGCTCCACGCAGCCCGGTGCGCGTGTGTAGCTTGAAGACCGCAGGTGATCCGCGTCTAGTCAAGCGGCTACTGGCCCTCAGTGTAGTGATGAGCGCCTCCACAGTTTTAGCACTGGACATCACGTCCACTGCTACTGCCAAATCACTGCGGCTGCTGGCTCCAACCACGCCTTTTCTTACCCTTCTTCCCCTGTGCCACGGCTGCCACACCCTGCCACACCCTGATTCACGGTAGCCGGGGTGGAAGGGGAAGAGGAGGGTGTGCGAGAGGATGGAGAAGTTGTCTGCAAGAGGGGCGTCGGCGGTGACGCGATGACCACTGTAGCAAGGGAACTGTCCTGATGGGCCACGGCTGCCTCGCGGGCAGGAGTCACCTGTAAGAAGAGCTGATGCGCACAAGGAAGAAGCTGAAGCGAGGTGGAGAAGAGCTCGAGCACGTCGTCTCCGTACTCCGAGAAGATGTCTGCATGCTCAAGACGGACTCCAATCATGAGCATGCGAAGCACCCAGAGCTGTGTACATCGTGAAGTCCCAAGGTGCGTGTAGATGCGCATGGCACGCCGCTAGTAATTAGCTGCAGACTCGGCAGGTCCCTCACAAAGGGAGTGGAAACCGCGAACGTGAGCCGTGTGGGTGGCGTGCGTCTCTGCAGCAAGTAGAGATAGTGCTAGGTCCCAGCCCTCACGCGGATCAGCACCCATGCTTGTGCCGGCCTCTCCAAGGAATGGGCAAAAGTCCATGACAGTCTCGCGCGACATGGCGTAAAGGAGTCCGTGTATCGCTCGAGTCGTTGTCAGTTCCTGAGCGCGGTCCGTAACCTGGTACAGACTGTGATAGTAGGGCCATACCCCCTCTGATGTGGCCCAGACTTGCAAGAGAGTCTCCCAGCAGTCAAAGCCATCCTCGCTGACATAACGCGGGGACGGTGTCTCAAAGTCCTTGGGTTGCCGCTTCGTGGGGAGAGCAACCACATGTTGGGAGGAACGAGGGATGGGAAAGACACCGGGGCGAGGAAAGTCGCCGAGGTAGGGATCAGGCGAGGGTCAGACAACTGGAAACAGAGAACCGGGACGCGTCTAAAGCTAGCGAAGACTCTCCTGAAGCACGCGAATCTCCCTCTCATGGGTGTCATTGTCCATCCTTGGCATGCTAGGGTCCTCATCCAAAGGATCGAAAGGTGTCGGGTCCTGTCCTGCTGCTCTCCTCAGTGTAAATGCTGTCTGTTGTGCAGAAGGTATGGCACCGCCGACTCCTCCGAATGTCTGCTGTGGGGCCGTGGACTAACCACAAATAAGACTAGTGAGGGCACGGATGGCATTAGTCTGCTACTGCTACTGGCGTTGATCTCATCCTACTGACTCCGTAGATCCGCAATGGCCTGCGAGCGTGGGCTCGTGACCCCTGAGGAGGAGGAGGAGGAGGAGGAGGGATGTGCTGGTCCTTTGCCCTTGTGAGCGGTCGGAGCCATGTCAACGCTCACTATGGACTGGGACGTCCAAGTGGTCGGATTTCAGAACCGACAGCAGTTCTCGAGGAGTTGAAACGTCAAGGAAAACTGATGTTTTTGATCCCAAAATTGCTGACGTCAGCAAAGCCAATGGTGATGTCAGCATTTTTTACGCCAGCAGAAAATACGCTAACGATTTTTATGCTGGTGTATTCTATGGTTCTTTTTTAAGTCACGTGGACTCCTCGGTGGGGGTGACCGCGTCACCCCCCTGCCCTGCGCTACCCTCTACAGCCCTGCACAGGCCTGCGCAAGCCTACGTAGCCCTATGTAGCCCTGTGCAGCCCTGCGCAATGCTGTGTAGCTTCTGCATAGCTGCGCAGCACTGCTGCGCGGCAGTGCTGTGTAGTGTTGCGCAGCTGCCCTGCTGTTGTGCCCGCCGCATGTTTTTGCATGGTGTGTCCACCGTTTGATGCCGGATACATGCATGTGACCAGTCGTAGCGTCCGGCATCTGATTCTGCATGTCTAGGTTCAGAGGGCGTAGCGTTCTGACATGTCTACGCTGAGTTACGGCCAAAACAGTGGTTTTGGGCTGATTTTAGGACAGACCTTGTGCTGCCACGTACGACACCCGCCGTGCGCCGCGGCAGGTACTTATGCCATGGACCTGTCATTTTTTGTTTCTCTTTGCAAATTCTATTGAAGCATTCTGACACTTTGTCTTGTGTCTCCTAGCCAGACCCTTGCCGCTGTGCGTACGACTTGTGACTGTCATCACCGTCCGGCTAAGCACTGACGCCTAGTCATCGGCTGTGTCGCTAGGAAGCTTCCACGCATCTTCTCGTGGTATGAGATCAGCGAGACCTCTCTCGCTGAGCTGCGCCACAGAGACATGGCACTGGCAGCAGTAGTGAGTGTCACTGCCGCCGCCGTATCCTAGGACTCGTTGCAGCCATTTGGAGCAGAGACATCACCACAAAATTTTCACCACCATACCTGGTGAGTTGCGGAGTTTCTAGCTCCGACAGCCACGCGGAGCAGCAGCAGCAGCAGCAGCACCGGGTGGCAGCAGCAGCCTTGTCTGGCTGTCCATCTCTACCAAAAAAAGGGGGAGAAAAATCAGCTCACAGCCAGACCACCGATAAATTCCTACGTGATGCAGAAAAACTATAGGAGGTTCCAGGTAGCGTCCAGAGCTCTGGGACGGTCGTCGGTCAGCTCCAAGCTCGTAGTCCACCACCAGACGACACACCGGTACCACCTGGGTCCGCATCAGGGATCTGCACGGGCATGGACACGGCTGAGTGGTCAAAGAAAACTGAACAGGTCGACAGGAACGTCACAAATCACAACATAACTGTGGAACCAAAACGTAGGCCATCAGAATAGTCAATCCAAGGAGGAGGAGCGAATGGTCGCCTAAGCCATTTTGGCTGAGAAGAATCGCACCACAAATGGACGTGGTCATCATAGGGCATATTTGTAAACATGCATCATAATCCTACTTCTTCCACGTGGCATTGCCGTGCTAGAAACAGGACAATAGCTTTGTTATAGGAGTGGAGGAGGAGTGACGCAATGGATTTTCCATCGCGCACTCCTTTCTCCTCAAATCTGGTCAAGGGTTATTTCTCATGCTTGAGTCGAACTTGACTCTAGCCCATATATATTTTCCAGACTTTTGGCTCCTCGAAACATGAGTCTTAAGTACCCAACGCACCCAATAATTATTTAACGACCCATTTTAACCGTAAATACGGTCCGTATGCTACAACCATGAAATATCTTAAACCCCTGAATAGGGTCAATTTTGGTATTGCTTTTTTGATCAGATTTTTGGGCTGGTTCAATGTCCCCATTTTGAAAGGAAACATACTCAACCTCTTGACCACAGGATGTGGCAGGTGAGAAAAAAAAAAACCCCAGTGCCACATGAATTCGTGACAAAATAATTATAATTTATAACAAATTTATGTATTCTTGTGACTGAAATGAGTTTCTACTTTGTTGTGTGCGATTTATCAATCATCTACGGACCTATGTGAGATTTTGCAAGGACCAATTCAAAAGGGCACTTCATTGCTTCCCGCACGTGGTTGCGAAGGACGTCTCCAATCCAAAAACAATGTTTTTTACTTACGACATTCGGGGTATCAAGCACACTCAATGAAATTTTGTTCTTTTTGTGTGCGGTTCACACATAATTTGCTGTAATAACGTGCAAACCCAATAATCTCCCGAAAATAAAACTTGTGTGCAACCCGTTAATCATTTAAAACCACATATTCATATGGCACTAGGGTATAATATCCAAAATGTCATGCATGAATCAAGGAATTTTTGTGGGTTCAAGTCTGAACTGATGTGGTTAGGTGCCTTTGTTGAAACGCGTCAGTTTCTTATTATGGGCGACTGAATGTCGAATGTCCCTTTTGCAATTAGGGGAGTGGGGCCTAGTTACAATTGGCAAGGGAAGCTGCTGAAAGCGGGCTTTCTTGAAGGTCAATTTGCCCCCCCCCCCCCCCACCCCCCCCCTCTGACCGTGTCCTAGGGCTCCTATGTTGGCGCCATGGATGAGGCCGTGGATCCGCAATATTCAAATTTTGTGGTTGAACATTGATTGAGTGCATACCTTGTGAGTCCAATTTCCATGTTTAATGGCCGACAAACGTCACGATCAGGCATGGAAACAAAGGTGGATGGATGGGTAGGTTTATGCAATGGGTGGGCTTGTTTTTTGTGATTCTTGCTCGGATGGATGATTTTAGTGTTGCGCTAGTCATATAATGTGCATTTCACTAGTATCTGTGGCATTCGGCCCATTCAAAATTCTATTTTAATCGCAAGAGGATTTAAAAGAGGATAATACAGTGACGGGCTCTTTCCTCATGCGAGGTCATGGGCCTCTGAGAGGTCAATAAGTTTTGAGCCTATTTACCTCCTGTCCCATGGGAAGCTCAGACCTGATTGCACTGTTCAAAGTTCTAAGCCGACATGAATGGGTGGACAGTCCTTGTGACGCCCCTGCAATTCTGGCCGACTATGGGTTTTAAATGGGATAAAACTATCCAAACTTCCTTGTTGGACCCCACACTTGAGGCGGAGTCACGCCCGCGTTTTGTCGTTAGACTCTGATGCTGACGCAAGTCCTCATGAAGTTGAAAGGCTGATCTTCAAAGCGCCATGTCCTCAGATGTCCCTTTGTTCCGTGCGGATGGCCATGGTGAAAACAAACACGTAAAGGAATAAATTTGCAAGAGTACCATCTAAGCAAATAATTGAGACTGCGATATTGGGGACAGGAGCATCACCCATGCGACTGCGAAGTTAACAGATACAATGACTTAGTATCTGTAATTCGAATCGACGAATCAAAGAACTTCAGACGTATGCCGGAAAAATAAGATGGTTGTTTTCTAAGGAGAGAGTATTGCCAACAACTCTCTAACAAAGCCCTTCTTCCAATTATGCACCATCACAGAGCTGATTCACACGGAGCCAAAGTCGGTAGGAAGGACCAGAGGTCCTATTTGTCAGATTCATGCTGTCTAACGATAAGCTATAGACTGGCAACTAGCAATGATTTGCTGTTAGATCGGC
Source organism: Penium margaritaceum (assembly GCA_023375785.1). Taxonomy (NCBI): domain Eukaryota; kingdom Viridiplantae; phylum Streptophyta; class Zygnematophyceae; order Desmidiales; family Peniaceae; genus Penium; species Penium margaritaceum. The sequence goes on along the minus strand of SZWC01025125.1, from coordinate 7,372 downwards.
ATAAGTGTTATGAATCCTCGGGGGTTACGGGGTTGGTTAATTATGCGCTTTGATGGTGGAACAAACGAGACATGAGAATGTGTCCTCGGCGTCTCAAAATTATTTGCGTTCGAAACAGGCACCTACAGTCGGCATTAGTGCGTTGTGCAAACTGTGCTGTTAGGATACAAGTGGCCCTCCAAAATGTGCAACTGTTTGTTATGGTTTATTGGCGGAGCTTGAACTGAGACTTTGACCGTGAAGGTTCTGTTTGATTTTGCGTTTTCGATTTTCATCTGCCGGATTTCACATGCTTTGAACATAATGCATATTTTTTTTGTTCCAGGAGAACATTGCTCCTCCAAATCTCACTGTTCGGGCGGCCTACGAGGTGGGAATTTTATGTCAGGTCGAGGCTTGGCGCTGACGCGATTTACCAATGGATGAATCCTATGGTCATCGGGAATTGTCACATTTCTGAGAGGTAGCCCTTAAAAAAATAGGCGCTCGCCAGCCCCGATGTCTAGAACGTCGCCGTACATGTTGGCGACTGGTTAGGTCATTGCCTCAGACAAGTTTGGCCTTAAAAAAGGACATGTATTGTACAGGAGCACTATGGTTCATAAGAATAAGGATCAAAATATGTGTTTTTATAATCTTGAAACACCATGTGAAATTCACCTCTTGTTTTCTTTCCTTTCATGTGTGAGTTGGCAGATGATGAACGAGGCATTCAAAATCACAAAAGAAAACGATGAATGTTTTGGCATACCCTTATGTCCAAACATGAATGCTCATTTTAAAAAATAACTCAATGTAACTTATTTTGAATTGAAGACTGTGGCTGTCCATTTTTTTCCAGACTTTGTTGCACAACGTGTAATTTTTCTGAAAACAACCTCTTAAAAAACAACCTTTCTTGCAGGAACATGAAAATCTTGGAGGTATAGGATTACGGTGCTATTTCTAGCCAAGTTACAACTGGATGCGTGAACTATCGCCAAAGCATGGGTGTCATTACGACAGCTGCTACTCACACCACACAATAGTCTGTTTAGAGCTCCATGGTAGATTTTTTTTTTGCGTTGGCACATTGATATGGGAAACGTTATGGTTGGGTAACTAGAGCACTAGTAAGAGAACATGCATGGATATGAATGCTCATGGCTGTTGTGGATCATTTTCACATTGCGTGCTTAATGATGGTTCTAGGTAGATGACGGATTGCCTTACCCTAGGGATCATGTTGACGATTTTTTTTTTCAGAGCATGAGTAAGCTGCCCCTAGTTTGTTTTTTGAGAGTTTGTGCCAAGGGTTGCGGTGAGGTCCTACACAGCCTTGCGTGGGTGACAGTGTTGACTAGCATAACCTTGCACATTCTTGCTTGTCTCACTGGTCACATTAGTTCAATCTTGAACTATCTCCCGATCCATGGATTCCACACCCCCCCTCCCCACGTGTGTGTTTATGTGTGCTTCCTCAACCCCTCTCCCTCATTTTCCTTCACTAACTATTGTGCCGAAGCAAGGTTTGAGAAGCACCCTCATCCTCACACTACTATCCAAATCCAACAGTAGGACTACAAAATCCTTGTTGTAGTATCCATCACCTTTCCACACTTAGCAACAGAAACAATATGTTTTTGCAACTTCTACTACTGCTACAATCCTTGCATTGTTGTGAATAACAACAGTCATCAGTAAGCTGTGTTCTAGCTCTTCCAACAATATTCATTTTGGATGGCATTCTAACTGTATCCCAAACATCACCCACAGCAGCATTTGGGCAAATTCTTTTGAACTCTGTAGTTGGCCAGTGCTCTAAGCTACCTTTTGCATCATAACAGCCACATATTGCAGTCCATTTTTTTCAGGCGGCAGCAATAGCACTCGGCATCAGCAACAGGTGGCAGCAGCCAACGGCAGGTTGCGGTGGTTTGCGGTAGGAGGAGTAGCAGGATGTTGCAGTGCTTGTGCCCAACATCACCAGTAGCCTTTAGCTGGTGCTGGTTGTCACCATTTCACTGAAAGACGTGTTGGAGGCGGCGATTTAACTGAGAGTGGCTGTTGAGAGATAAATACAGACTTCCTGATATCAGGCTACAAGGAGCAACTAGAGCACAAGGGTCGGCACGGAGCACAAGGGTCAGCAGGAAGCGCACCACAACAATCATAGGTATCATCTAGGAGAGGAGTACGATCCAAAGCCATAGTACAAGCACCAGCAGTGTGAATAGGGCCATTACTGCTGAAAGGCTTTGGACGGTTGGCTGATGCACAGAGATGCTCTACCAAAAACCTAGAATTTTTCCAATTAGTGTCCATATTTAACTCCGGTAAGCTTCTCCACTGCACTTTGGGATTGCCGCCAGCGCTTGCATACACATTTTTCCCAGGTTGACGCAGCTGCATCACATCTGGAATCAGTACCATCTTGTTGCAACACTGCTGCTCCTTTTGCAAGAGCACCACACGCATCAGCCAGCAGTGCAGCTGGGGATGTGTCACTAGGTCATGTTATAGTTGCCACAGTAAACTTTGTCACTCAAGTGTCTGTTTCTTCTGACGTAGTTGTATCGGCAGCTGATATAGCTGCTATAACTACCTCATCCAAACTCAACAGAATTTGCAGATTTCTAGCCCTTGTTGCCTTCACAGCAACTTTCTCATTTTTGCCGACCCGTCTTGCTGTTTCCCTCATCTCCATCCCAACTGCCATATCATCAACCAATGTAGAAGCACTCATCGGAACCCTATTATTAATTGTCCCAACAATCAGAAACGTTTTTCTCTTCATTAGCAGCTGCCGCCATCTTGCCGCTCTTCTACATTGGCAATTAGACACCCATCATTTGTATTGTCCCTTATTTCACTTTCCTCCTAACTCTTTGTGCCTTTTGTGGTCTCTCTTATGGACTGGGTTGTTTCTCAGCCGGAAAACCACATTCTCAAGACCATATTGTATTTGTTGAACATATATGACCAATCACCTCACCCCTAAAATTGCGAATGGACAAGTGTATTGGGAAGTGAACGTATCAATGAACATGGAATTCTGACAAAAACTAGCACGTAGTACATGTAATCCATACTAACAAACACCTTATACAATGAATGTTTGTGTGGGCTATAGTTACATGAATTGATGTTGATGATTTCTGAAAAATGTTTTTATGTAGGAATACACATTTTGGTACAATAATTTTTGAGTGTATGAATTAAGGGTGATTAACTGTAACTCTTGTTGAACCAATTATGCCGGGGGAAACTCTGCTCACCTTGGAATCGTGGTGTGCTTTTCGGCATGCCTGTAGATGAAATGGTGTATGTTGCACTCGAAGAGGAGTTGCAGCGTTCACGCACAGTCCACCAAGAGTTACTAAAAAAACATTGTAGGCTATTGGGAAGAATGTCTGTCGTGAGGAAGATAAATAGCATACCTTTACCAGCCAAGTTGCTGGCATGGTCCTTTTCCGCCTCTAGCCTTTGCTGCACTCACTCCCACTTGTTTCTGTTTCTGCTGGTCATGCTGCTGCCTTGGCCTCTGCACCAGCCAATGTTTCCTCCTTGTGTAGTGTTCAGCACATGCCCATTCCCATTACAATAGAAATTTCTCCTAGCGCAGCCGCCGCCAAGGCATTTACACCTCCGCTACCTCGCCAACCTGACTTTGACATGCCCCCTCCTCACATTAACTCTGGCCTTGTGTTTTCCTCTTAGGAGGCCAAAACATGCAACCTCCAATTCCCCAAAGTATGAATTTTTTTTAATTTAAAGTTTTAGGGCCAAATTAACAGTGGTGAGAAAATGACAATGGATTAAGAAAGATTGGCGGTGGTTTCTTGGTAGTCAATGCCAAAGTGGTTTCCGACCATTTTGTAAAGTGGTTGAAGATTTCAGAGAAATCTGAAATAAAGCTCTGGCAATTAGGCAATCTAGCCAAATTCCCTCGACATGATGGCACTATAATCCGGAAGGTGCTGTACAGTGGGCCACGTGTACCTGTAATGAGTATTACACAAGTGCCTTTCTTTTCCAAATTTGTGATTGCTCTGCTACCTTCCACCTAAAAACTGCTACATCATCTCTCCAAATCTATAGTGACACTCATACGTTTGTGTATGTGTGTGTGTGTGTGTGTGTGTGTGTGTGTGTGTGTTTGTGTGTGTGTGTGTGTGTGTGT
>SZWC01025124.1:16921-31921 GCA_023375785.1 Penium margaritaceum | reverse complement strand
CACATGAGCATTTCAAGGGTGCTGAATTTCAGGAAATTACGGCACGCTGTGAATGAGCTCATGAACCCTACATGCACGCCCACACTGACCTGTTGTAAGGCACGCTTCGCTCAAATTTGGTACTCTCTCTCCAGGTGCGCACGTCAGGTCCATTAGCTCCATCAGCTCCATGTGCTTCAGCAGCTCCAACAGCTCGGTTTGCACTTAGCACACAGGGACCAAGGACAAGCTTTGCCCTTGGAGGCACGACCTTTGGGTCCCAACCAAGACAAGCTCTGCCCTTGGTGGCAAGACCCTAGGTGTGCTATTTTTACTGATCTTCTTTGTTTGTAGGTTAAGATTGTTAGAAAACGGCCCGAAAGGTGGAGGCACTTCCAACGTGGCCCGAAGGGTCTGCTGTGCTCACGGCTGTGTTTTGTGCGGGTGGTTCTGAGTCTAAGCGTGAGCTTTCTGGTCGTCTCACGCTATGTTTCTAGGAGTCGAAGGGCATTTGCGAGAAAGTCACTTTTGAAAAGGGAATAACGCGATTTTGAATTAGTTTTTTAACATGAACATGATCTGAACATTTGTAGGGCTAGTCATGAGCTCTCCAACGCACCAAACTGTGTGCGATTTGGATAACCGTAGCTCCCGCTACATCAGTCAAAGCGCAGCACCCCAAACCAGCCGCTCACTCGGCGACGCGCACCACGTCGCCCGCCGAGGCGCCTTCACACATCAAGGACCCATCAAAACGCCATTCCAGAGGCGCAGATGTCCCTATGCGTAGTGGCGGCGCCCCTTGCGCCTTTGGGGTCTGTTTCGATGAGTTAATCGTCGAGTTTGGTGATGGGGATTGATGTGGGTCGAAACCTATTCGCGGACTTCCAGTCGGAATTTCGACGAAGTCCCCGAGTAACAAACTGTACTCCTGAGTTTCGGACTCCGAGCCATGATTTTGGCTAAGTCCCTCAGTAACAAACTGCACTCCTGAAATCCGGCGGATCATCCACCGGATGCCTCGGCAGTCCTTCCGGAGCAAAACCCCCAGATGGCATTTTGTTACTCGCTCCGGTCAATTATTCACCGGAAGTCGAACCGCGGCCGGCTCCCAGAACCGCCGCGCACACCCCAACTTTGGAAGCCCATATCTCTCTCGTTACTAGTTCGATTCCGGTGAAACAACTTCCACCGGATTTAGAAACTCGTCAACTTTCAGGGGCAATCCTCCATTTTAGGATCCGAGTAATCCTCAAGTCGCCAGATCCGTCGACGAGGATTTTCCTCTCTCTGGCGGCTCATCGGCGCCTCCCGGCGCCGCACTTGGGCATGCAGAGGGGCAAATCTTCAACAAAGACCGGCTAGAGGGGTAAGCAATGGATCTGCACCCTGAAACCTGTAGCAGACATCAGCTAACGTCAGCCTACATCGGCCTCAACCTAGCATAAATGCAGAAAGAAAGGACAGCTAGAATGGCTGGCCTACCAGGAGTAGTGGGGGTTGTTGCAGGTCAGTCCTCAAACTCAACAGGGGCTGCCACAGGACATTCCTCAAACTCAATAGTGGACACCGCTTTGCAGACCACTGGACCAATTGTGAGTTCTACCGCACTACCGCAAGGTCTCGGAACTTTGGGAGGAGTCCCCATTTTTCAGGGGAACGANGTAGCAGACATCAGCTAACGTCAGCCTACATCGGCCTCAACCTAGCATAAATGCAGAAAGAAAGGACAGCTAGAATGGCTGGCCTACCAGGAGTAGTGGGGGTTGTTGCAGGTCAGTCCTCAAACTCAACAGGGGCTGCCACAGGACATTCCTCAAACTCAATAATGGACACCGCTTTGTAGACCACTGGACCAATCGTGAGTTCTACTGCACTACCGCAAGGTCTCGGAACTTTGGGAGGAGTCCCCATTCTTCAGGGGAACGACTTCCCACTTTGGAGGTGGCAGTTCGAACTCACAATGAAAGTGTGTGGCTTCATCAAGATTCTTTAGGGAGAATAGCAGATTCCCGAGCATGAGGCATGGATGGAACGCAATGATAGTTTCATGTCATTCCTCAGCAACACGGTAGCCAAGAGGTATGTTTCCATCCTTGCCACGTACATGCTGGCTTCCAAAACTTATGACAAGCTCAAGTGTGTGCACCAGTCGACCTCCCTTTCAAACAAATCATTTATCCTACAAAAGCTCATCAGCATGCAGGTGGATGAAGAGGAGTCAATCCCCAATTTCTCACAGGATGTTGAAGGACTCCTTGGCAAGGCTCGCCAAATGAACTGGGACCTTGACGAAAACATGCAAGCCATGATCCTCCACATGGCACTACCGGAGAGCTGGATCCCAATGATCACTGTCATGGGTGGTTGGAAAGAGGATGACCTAACGTATATGGCAGTGTCTGAGTATGTGCAAAATGAGGTCATGCACCATAGCGGAAGTGAGGCTAACTTCTCAGCCTATGCCACACACTACGGTGGCCACGGGAGCAAAGGGTCAGCATCTGGTCAGAAAGGCGACAGCAGAAGCGGTATCGGTGGAGGCAACAATGGCGGCAAGGCTCCCAAGCGACAGGGAAACTGCCACAACTGTGGCAAACCTGGGCACTGGGCAAGATATTGCAGGTTGCCAAAGAAGGAAGACGGAGGAAGCGGTTGGAACAAGGGAAGAAAAAAGGGTGGAAAAGAAGCCACCAACATGATGGCGTAAAGCACGCCTCCAGCAAAGGGAGTGGTGCTCCTTAGGCCAGGAGCCTTTGGGCTCAACTCCGGCACTGATCACAACTCTAGCAACAACAAGGCTGGATTCATCCCCATTGCACCCACTGACCTGTGGTTCAGATGTGCAAACTGCAGCATTGTGAATGCAAACGATGTTGGAGGCAAGCTGGTGAGCATCAAACTTAACAGTGCAGAGAAGGATCTACAGCTGCGTGACGTAGTCTACATGTCCTCCTTTGCGGAAAACCTCCTGTCCTTGTCAAAAATCACGGATAACAACGCTGAAGGAGGCAGTCATTGCCAAGAACGAGCACATCAATGTCCTCTACGCTAACAAAGATCTCATAGCAAAGGTCCCACGGGTTGACGGGATCTACGTACTGTAGACAACCACAACAAAATCCTCCAAAAAGGATAGTCATGCAGGTGTGGCAGAGGCAATGGTCTCGGTACCAACGCTGGAGAGCACAGAAATGGAACCTCAGAAGGCATCCTCTGCCACGAAGGACGAAGATGCTGCGCTCTGGCATAGACACTTTGAGCACGTTGCAAACAGCACTCTCCAAGTCATCCAATAACAGCGGCTGGTCCGCGGCATGGAGGGATACAAGAAGGATGCGACTGGGTATGATAGCCTGTGTGAACCTTGCCTCCAAGGCAAGACCAAGAGAAAGCGCTTTCAGCGCAATGGTTGCTATGTAGACGTAGCCCTTGACCTGATTCACACCGACGTGTGGACCTTTTTGCACAGTGTCAAACGGTGGCAACAAGTACTTCCTGACCTTCATCAACGACCACAGCCACAAGGTGTGGATCTACTTCCTCAAAACCAAGGGAGAGGTTAGAGAGAAGCTGTAGGAGTTTGTCTTCATGATGGAGTGGTAGACTGGAAAGAAGGTCAAGGCAATATGAAGCGACAACGGCAGAGAGTATGAAATATGCAAGGGCTGGTTGCGGAAATACGGGATCATCCACCAGCCTACAGCGTCCTACACGTCGGAAAACAATGACGTGACCGAGCGGATGAATCAGACCATCCTCGTCATGGTACGCAACATCCTCTTGCAAACTTTCTACATGCTTCTGGACGGAAGCGGCAAGAACGGCATGCTGCCTTGTCAACCTGACTCCTGCAGTTGCTCTGGGCAGGCGCGGCAAGAAAAAGGGCAAGCAGCAGATGACGCCACAAGCAATGTGGTCGGGGAAGAAGCCGGACGAATTACACCTGAAAGTCTTTGGTTGCACCGCATGGGCAAAGGTCCAGGCGGGAGAGGGTGGCAGCAAGCTGGATGCAAGAGCACAAAAGTGCGTGATGTTGGACCATGAGACGGCGCACAAGACCCACTGCCTGTGGGACATGGCAGTAAGAAGGCTCATCACCAGCCGGGACGGAACCTTTGATGAGAAGAAACTAGGCAAGGAAGAGCTGGTTGATCCTACGCAAGCTCCCAAAAAGGGAGAGTGGTTGGTGTTGCTGGAGTCGGGAGATCAAGCTCTCAAAAACTGGCATGTGGTACCAGTGCAGCAGGCCATGGAAAAGAGTGGTGTGGGAGGGAGAGCGGTTGCACAGGCTGACGCAGCGACGGGCTCTGACACAGAGTTGGAGACGTCCGAGGCCTCGGAGACCAGCTCGGAGGCCAGTGGCTCTTCACAAGAGGATATTTTAACTTCAGGGCATCCAGCACCACAGGAGCAACAGCAAAGAAAAGATGACACATCAGTCATGCAGCGCTGCAGCACAAGGCAGAGAAAACAAATGCCAAAGTACGACACTGACACCAGAAGCTGGACAGGACTGATCTGGTCCTTTTTGGCTCAGGGAGAGTCGCTCATTGTAGCTGAGGTGCTGGCAAGGCCCGATGCGGCCAAATGGAAGGAGGCGATGGACAGCCAGGTTGCATCCACTGAAGAAAATGGCATATGGGTACTGGTGGATAGACCGGCTAACGCTCACGTGGTGGGCTCAAAGTGGGTGCTCAGGTTGAAGCAAAAGTGGGACAATAGCATCAACAATTACAAGGCAAGGGTCATGGCAAAGGGATTCTCACAGCGTGCAGCGTCTGAGTAGGATGAGATCTTTGTACCGGGTGTCACATTTGCCTCCATCAGGTCTCTGCTTCCGCCAAAGACCATGAGATTTACCAGATGGATGTCAAGACAGCTTTTCTTTATTGAGAAGCTAAACAAGGAGGTGATGATGGAGGTACCGGAAGCTGTCAAAACACCCAACGATAAGGTGTGCAAGCTAGTGAAGACGTTGTACGGGCTGCAATAGAACCCCAGATCTGGTACAAGGAAATGGACAGCTTCATGGCTGAGCTCTCCTTCACGCATTGCAAGAGTGGCCCTAGCATTTATGTGCAGGAGGATGAGCGTGGCTTGCTGCTTGTGGCATTGTATGTTGATGACTTAATCATGTGCTTCTCCTTGCATGAGGCCCTTGCGGACCTCAAGAAGTAGTTGAACAGGAGGTTCAGGATGAAGGAAATGGGTCCTCTTGAATGCTAACTCATAATTGCCGTTCACCACAACCGCAAAGCAGGCACTGTCGAGCTCAACCAGACCAATTACATCATGGACGTCTTGAAGAGCTACAACATGGAGGACTACAAACCCGTCAGCACCCCCATGGCCTCCGGGTGCATGCTCTCCTCCTCCATGACTCCAAGCAACAACACAGAGTGTCGGGAAATGCAAAACATTCTATAACAGTCCCCCGTCGGGAGCCTTATGTACGCAATGGTGGGGACGCAACCTGACATCACTTATGCGGTAGGTCAGGTGAGCAGGTTCGTGGCTAACTCTGGGCCACAGAACTGGCAAGCCGTGAAGCGGATCTTCCGCTATCTCAAAAGGACATGACACGTGGGATTTCAGTTTGGAGGTCTTGAAGGATAAGAATCCCTAGGAATCATGTGCTATAGTGACGCTGACTGGGGAGGGCAGGTTGACGACATGAAGTCCACCTCTGGCTTTGTCTGCCTTCTCAACGGTGGTGCAATCTCATGGGCCAGCAGGAAGCAGGATTGCGTCTCGCTCTCTATTGCTGAGGCGGAGTACACGGAATTCTTGGAAGTGCACAAGGAAACACAGTGGCTTCGCAGTCTGCTCAACAAGATAAAGGCACCACAAGAGGAAGCAATGGCCATCTGAGTTGATAAGCAGAGTGCCATCGCTATGGCGGAAGACAACATGATCTCTCGGCGTACAAAGCACATCAATATTCAGTACCACTACTCATGCAACCTTTTTGCCAAGGGTTTTATGAAACTAGAGCACGTCAGGACCAAGAGGATGCTTGCGGACTTCTTGAAAAACCACTTGACTACGACTTGCATGCTGGAGGCACTTGAGGAATCGGCATGGTGGATGCAGGAGATGAGGAGTTAAGTCCAAAGAAACTGAGCTACATAAAGACAACACAGAGCCATGGGCTTATGTGGAAGAATACTACTACGAAAGGTGGCCAGAGGTCCAAGGGAGAGATCTTTGCTCTTTTACGCCCCTTGGCCACTGCCATGGCTTAACGGACAGGTTGGACATGCATTGCTCCCTTGGAGTATGTCCCCCAAACCTTGTGTGTGGTGCACTTGAGCAGTCTTGTTGTGAGCAGGAAGGTTTTTGACATTCCTGCACATAGGAAGCTTCCTAGACATTTCTCCATGCATGAGGAGGATGTGCCACTTGGTGGTCAGTGGATGCGCCACTTGGCAAGCTGGTGAGGTGGTGTGGAGTGGCCACCTCCAAAAGTGCCACTACCCAAACACCTTAGATGCTAGGCCTCGGACTAAACTTACCAGGCTCATTCCTCATTCTAATTACACAATCTGGCCTCAGATGCTCCTCACAGAGCTTTCCAACTAAGGAAAAGTATAAAGAAGGCACTCGTTGGTCTAAGTCCACTGAATTAGTCCTTGACTAGCACCTCGCACAAAAGTGACAAAGTGTTAAGTGGACACAGTTGCTAGCAAGTGATTGCCTAGGAGCTGCTCAGTATGAAACAGTGATCTCAAGGGTTATATCTTCTCCTAGCTGAAACGTTAGGAGCGGATGGCAGGTGCCATTGTGTCTGCCCTATTTAATGTCTTTTTGCCTTGGGCCGGTTGACAGGAGATTGTTGACATGGTGTGCTCCTTGACAAGAGTGTCGTTGAACTTATTCCCTGTTTTGACCACTGGGGAGCGGTTGAAGAATTGATCTGACTTTACATTTGGATTCCTTGGTTTTTTTTTTTCATGCAAGATCAAGCTATTTTGATTGCTCTATTTGAGTGGGTATTCAGAAACTAAGCCTAGCCCAGAATTTGGGTGCTGGTCGGATAGAATCTGGTACCCGCCATGGGTGGCGGGATAATCCACCATTAGTGATTTGATATCGTCTCCAATGAGCTCCAAATGTACCAACGCCATAAAGGAAGAAACCAAAGGGACCTCCTTTACCAGGGTGACCTTATCCTTGACTTTTGGGCAAGGCAAGGTGCTCCGACGGGTCACCATCAAAGCGCCTCCCGTTGTGTAGTGTGCAAGGCAAGGTGGACAGCTCCACTAAGGGTTACTTCGATGGCTGTAGCAGGGGCTCTACTTCTCCAATTTGGGCATGCTTAGATGCGTTGAAAATATTATATCACATAATACAAGAGTCTGATGTGATCTCACTATGTGAAGGATTAGTAAAGTGTTTTGATTTAGTTCTACTGATTGCAATGTGTTCTGCCCACTCCTATCCGTGATCCTTGTGCTCCACACTCTTCACCATGGGTTTCCATTGGCTACCCCAAACATTGGTTGCATGAATCAATGAAGGTTAGGCATCCTTGAGGGTACATCTACACCCACTTGTACCAAGATTCTCACCAACCACCACCTGAATGTCCACACCTCCTTAACGAGCCGTTGATTCAATCTGATCATTTGGAGCAACCATGGAGTTGCGGGATTGGTATAGTTGATGGAAAAGACCTTTTCAGCCTTGTTGAGTTTCGTCATTCCTGAGTCAAGGCATTTTCAGTTAGCCTTTTTAAGGTAGTGCTTTTGAGTACCATTAAGAAGCACCTTCTTGTTTTTATGTCCATGCAACTGGACTTGCCAATTTTCTGCACACACACACTCCCGGTGACCCTCCTTGCTGCAGTTTCCGCAAGCAGCTTTCTTGGCGCGCTTCTTGCCACGGCAATTTCTGTAGCCTCCGCTTTGCCCCCGCTTTTGCCACTATGGATTTTGGTGACAAGGGCCTACGAGGAAGTTCGTACCTCCCAACAACTTGGGCATTGCAACTCACGATGGATTTCCTCTGCATCCACAGGTGAGCTTTTCCACAACCCATCGTCCCAAGTCAGTGCTGAGAGGCTCCTAACTATGAAGAAGAGCCATAAGGAAGGAATATTTTCTCCAGCTGCATGTCGAACTTCCATCCCACATCATTTCATTGTAAGGTGAGAAAATCAATCTGCTCCATGGTGGTTTTGATGTTATCTCTCACCTCAATTCGCATTGTCAGGATTGAAGTCATTGCAAGCAAAACTGTCCACAACTGATTTTGATCGATGGATAATGTAGAATTCTCACCACACCTTGGCTCCCAATGTGCAGCATTAAGAGCCAAAGTGACTCAGTTGTACCAAATGCAAGGAGCATGAGTGCCTCCATATTCTTCTTGAAAAAGGCATACTTCCCAGCGTCCATCATTGTCACCTCATCCAGGAATCATGTTCCCTTCATGAGCTGCAGCAGTTCCACATGCATGACGTGGATCTCAAACTGCCACCTTCACAGCGCAAACCCAAGGCCACCTGCATACTACTAGATGAGCTATTTCTACATCAGCTATGGCATTTNCACAACTGATTTTGATCGATGGATAATGTAGAATTCTCACCACACCTTGGCTCCCAATGTGCAGCATTAAGAGCCAAAGTGACTCAGTTGTACCAAATGCAAGGAGCATGAGTGCCTCCATATTCTTCTTGAAAAAGGCATACTTCCCCGTGTCCATCATTGTCACCTCATCCAGGAATTATGTTCCCTTCATGAGCTGCAGCACTTCCATATGCATGACGTGGATCTCAAACTGCCACCTTTACAGCGCAAACCCAAGGCCACCTGTATACTACTAGATGAGCTATTTCTACATCAGCTATGGTATTCCGTAGCCTCCCAGTCCAAAACATTCTCAGAGATTGGCAGTGATGTTGTCCATGACGACAATTCAGTCCACCATAATGTGAGGACCGGTCACGGCCATAACCCTTTGTCCACAATTGCGGTTCTTTCATGGCCTGATGGGTCCTTGGATTTATTCTTTTGTTATGTGTAAGTTCTGGGACTAAGCGTGTGCTTTCTGGTTGATGCACGCTATGCAAACAGATTTCATACATAGTTGTGAGAAAGTCACCTCTGTGAAGAGAATGATGAGATTTGACGTGAAGTTTTGACCTGACTGACGATTCGTAGTGATCTTCTCAAGATTTTCAACGAGTCAAATCACTTGGGTTCTGGTGAACCGTAGCCCCCAGTACATCCACTGAGGCATTGCGCACCAATTCAACCTCTCGATTAGCGGCACGCATGGTACTCCTGTATATGAGGGTGGCCAAAAGTGAAAGTATATGTTGCTTGACAAAAATCATCTGGCAATAAAAATACATAGAGGAGTTTGTTAGCTCTAGTGGGTTTGGAGGCACCCTCAAGGATGCCTAGCTCTCACTGGTTCACACTACCAAGGTTTGGGGCAGCCAATGGACACCTTTGGTGAAGAGTGTGGAGCACAAGGATCACGGATGTGAGTGGGCAGAACACGTCGCATTCAGTAGATCTTAATAGAAACAAGTTTTTGTTACTTTTCATAGTAAGATTATATCAGATTATTGTATCCTGTGATCTAAGCTTTCCAACGCATCCAAGCACGCCCAAATCTGAGCAGTAGAGCCCCTACTACGGCCGTCGAAGTAACCCTTGGTGGAGCCAAGCCGCCCACCATGCCCACGAACGGGAGTGACGAGAGGCGCTTCGACAGTGGTCTGTCGAAGCGCCCTCACTGTCATTCCTACGTGGGGAGGGGCTCGCCCTGGTCCAGGAGACCATCAAAATCCATTGCTTCATGGCCCATGTGCCTTTGGAGCCCATTGGAGAAAAACTCGGATCACTGGTGGTGGATTATCCCGCCACCTATGGCAGGTACCAGATTCCACAAGCCCAACACCCGATTTTCGGGCTAGGCTAGCTTTCTGAATACTCACTCAAATTGAGCGATTCAAAGCTCGATCCTGCATGGAAGAATCCACAAAATCCAAATCTAAAGTAAGATTAGGTGTTCAACCACTCCTCAGTGGTCGAACCAGGGAGTCGATCCACGGCAGCCATGGCAAGGGGCACAATTTTCTAACAGAGTTTTCACAGTTTCTAACACACCTAATCAAACTCAATTCAAATTATTTTTGAGTTAGATGTGGATTTCCCTGCAGTCCTGCATTTGCGTATGTAAAATCTGTCTTTGAAACCTGTAACTCCCTCTCACAAGCAGTAGGTCCTGCCTAGACGGCTCTTGGTGAGCATGATCACCTTCCTAAGGGCTGCCTCAATTTCTATTAGTGGTATCAGAGCTAGAAGAAATATTTGCCTCATACTTAAGGCATTCCTTGTACCCTGATGTGTGAGAGATTTGCTTGTGGTGGTTGGTGTCAGCATCGCCAAGTTTGAAGGCAAGAAAATTTTCAACTGGAGCAACAATATGAAGATAGTGCTGATGAAGAAGGGATTCTGGAGCCATGTGAATGAGGAGGAACCAACTCAATCACCTCCCACACTTGGTGAGGCCCGTCCCTACAGCAAGAAGCGTGACTTCACCCTCATCACCATCTACCTCTACCTCGCAGAAGGGTAATAACTCACTTTCTGTGACATCCTCACCTCAAATGAGGTTTAACAAAATCTTGATTCCAATTATGCTTCCGATTCAATCCTCCTTAACATACAGCTGCATCGTTTCTTTCACAAAGTGAAGATGGATGAGCCGAGATCCATGATTGACTACATCAACATGGTGAATTTTCTCTTTGACCAGCTCGCTGCGATTGATGACCCTGTCAAGGAATATGTGCTCATGCTAGCCTCATCTCTTGAATTCCTAGAAATTGCACTCCTTAAATTGTTGCCATTGATCAACGTGGCAACAAGCTCTTCCCCAATGATGTGGAGGAGAGTTTTCTGTTTGAGGAGGATATTTTCAAGGGAGATGAGGACGGGATCACACTGGAAATTGCTCTCATCACTATCTTTGGTCATGGGGATGGTACTCCAACAATCCAAGGCCACGGCAGAGGATGGAAAAAGAAGGGGAACTGCTACTACTAAAAGAAGCCGAGCCATAGGGCGCGTGAATGCCAGAAGAAGAAGGCTGATCTTGTGGCTAGAGTGGGAGCATGCAAGTAGTCCGACGCTTCCAGGGAGGAAACAGGTTGGGAGAGTATATTTGTGAACACCATCATGATTTTGCACATCTCCGACAACACCGCCTTGTTCTGAATCATCGACTGAGGAGCCACGTGGCACATGACATATCACAGGGAATGGTTCTTTGTCTACACTGCCATTGAACATTGACGGGTGTACATGGGGGTAAATCATGTACAAATGATGGTTGGGGAAGGTGAGATATATTTTTGTGATTCTGTTGTGGGAAAGCATGTGAAACGTTGTTTGAAGGCGCTGCTCCATATCTTGGGGCTTGCAGCTAATCTCCTTTCCATTTCCTCGCTCATCTCCAAAATCATGCACGTTTTCTTTGAGAATGGTGGCTGCACCATCTCTACTCGTGCAGGCCATGTGCATGCAAAATAAGACAAGGAGGACAGTCTTTACCATCTCTATGTGGTCTCGGAGAAGGAAGCCACCTCAACATAGGTGGCGAGGGAAGGAAAACACGACATAGGCCTGTGGCACCGCCGGCTTGGTCACCTCTGCTTTGGCGCCATCATCTCCATGGAGCACATAGTGCGGGGCCTGGAGCTCAAGGGCGTGAATGAGCCTCATGAGAGTTGCATTGAAGGGAAAAAATCCCTCTCTCCTTTGACGGGAAAAGGAAAGGGGTTGGCTGAGGTTCTCTCACTCATTCACTCTGATTTGTGCGGTCCCATGCCATCACAGTCCATGTCCAACAAGTTGTACTTTGCCATGTCAATTGATTACAAGTCAAGGAAGACATGGGTGTCCTTCCTTTCTGGAAATGATGAGTGCTTTGATGCTTTGAAGGTGTAGATTTCTGCTGCACGAACTGAGATTGGCAAGCGGTTGAAGGTGCTTCGCACCGACTGTGGAGAAATGCACCTACCCTATTTCTAAAGTTCCACTTGCTCCCGCACATGTATCAAAGGTGGGAGAAGAACCGGTAGCAGAAGAGGAAGGTGCGGAATATGGCAATGATAGCAGCAATGACAAGGAAAAAGTGGGATCTGAGAAGGAGAAGGAGCCAGCAACCAAATCTGACAAGGATGAGCACCAAAACTCTGCACAGAAGCTCCTACAAAGGTCTGCACAACTCATCAAAGGTACAAAGGACAGTGGAGAGCAGCTACGGTAGTCTAAGAGGCTCACAAAGAAGTAGAGGCAGCAAAGAGAGCTGCTGAACCTGTGCACTGATCCGCCACCGCCAACGGAGACCTCAGACGGTGAGCTCCACTTCTTCACCATAAAAGAAGGTCCAGCAACCTTTGCTGAAGCCATGCTCAGCGCCCACGCGGCAGATTGACGTTTCGTAGCTGATGAGGAGTATGGTACGCTCATGAAGAACGGTACCTGGACCCTCAAAGAAGCTCAATGCAACAGCTGTGTGATCGAGTGCTGGTGGATCTTCAGGCACAAGCGTGGTGCGCATGGTAAGGTTCTCAGGTATAAAGCATGAGTGGTTGCAAAAGGGTATGTTCAGAATGAGGGTGTGGATTACAATGAGACACTTTCACCTGTCACAAAGTTTCTATCCATCCAAGAAATCATCCTTCTTGCTGCTGCTATGGAGTGGGAGGTGCACTAAATGATGTGATGTGTGCATTTCTGAATGGTGACCTTGACGAGAATGTGTCCATGGAGCAGCCGGAGGGGTATGTGGTGGAAGGGAAGGATGATTTGGTGTGCAATCTTGTGAATGCCTCTAAGGACCAAAGCAAGCACAGCGAGCATGGTACCACAAGATTGACAAGCAGCTGTCTGGCCTTGTGTTTTTTGTGCAGTGAAGCTGACCATGCGGTCTATAGACGAATGTAAGAGGTAAGCCAGGTTATCATCTTGCTCTACGTTGATGATCTGCTCATTTCCTCTAAATCCAAGTATCTTTTGGACGATGTGAAGAAAAATCTTGCTTCCATGTTCTACAAGAAAGGTTAATAGCTTGGCCATCAGGTCAAACACAACCAACAGTAGCAGACTTAAGAGTTGTCGCAGAGCATGTTCATGAGAGACATCATCAAGAGCTTCAACCTGGCAGGAGAGTGCAAAGATACAACACCACTGGAAGTGGGAGCGAAGCTGGACATGACGCAGACTCCCCACAGCATGCAAGAGAGCAGTCACATGAAAGCAGTGCCCACACCAAGCAGCAGTTGGGAGCCTCATGTACGCATCTGTTGGCACGCGCCTCCACATCAGCCAAGTAGTTGGAGTGCTCATCAAGTTTTTCATGAATGAGGGCCTACCGATTGGGAGGCGTTTAAAGTGCATGCTGCGCTACCTGGACAGAATCAGCAGCATTTGCCTCACCTTCAATGCCAAAAATAGCCCCATCCTCATCGGATACGATGTCGCAGACTGGGGAGGTGACCTGGACACAACGAGTCCAGGTCCTGTTGGGTTTGTGTTCCTCCTCAGGGGAGTTGTCTTTTGTTGGAGGAGCAAGAAACAAGATTGTGTCGCCTGCTCATCCACCGAAGTAGAGTAAATTGCCCTGAGTGAAGAAGAAAAGGAAGCCGAGTGGCTACATGAGCTCCTCACAAGCCTTAGGCAGTAGCAGATAACAACGGCCGGCATCTACTGTGACAACATGAGCACCATTGCTCCGACCAAGAACACAGGGTATCACGCCTGCACCAAGAACATCGACCTGCGGTACTGAGGTATGGTTAATCATGTGCTTTCTATACGCTGTTAGATGAGTGTATTAGGAACCGTTACTGTTTGAAGTTTCTAGGTAACTTGCTCAACTACCCTTGCACGTTTCTCCATTGACATTTTGATGAATCAAAATTTTGGAAAACTAGAATCAGTTTTCTTTGTGTGTGTGTGTCCAATGAAAAAAAGTAGAAAGAGGCAAGACGGAGGCCCAGGGGAGAGGCGCCACTCTCTCCCCTGACCCTCTGCCTATCTACTCTACTGAACTCTACTCTATGCTGCTGGGATCAGGAGAGAGGGTAGTCCCATTCCTCTTCCTGTCCACTTTGTACCTTTTGTTTGAGAGAGTATGGAAGAGCAACAGAAAAATATTGTGGACTTCATTGCCCTTCTCAATTGAGTGCGCTGGAGAGAAGAGGGGAGGTTAGAAGATGCGCTGAGGTGGACAACTGGAGCGGAGGGTCCAGGCAGAGTGCACAGGATGCCAGACACTCGCCGGACTACCTTTGATGATGGATCTTTTGATCCATTATGAAAGGGAATCCTGTGAAGAAAAGAAGATCCACAGCTCACGAAAAAGCAATAAATTGTGGAGGATCACAGAACAAGGGGGGTTGTACGAGCGAGCGAGTGGTGCAGTGTAATCGCACCCTGAGGCGAGCTCAGCCATCTCACGCCGGCAGGCTGCCGTCTCCTACTGTGGATCACACAAGGAATTCTGTTGCAAGTGAAGTTGGAGGCCAAATCAAGACTCGGAGTATAAAGGCTAGATGCTAGGCCATTTGTGTCTCAATCTGTTCAACTGTACTTCTTCTCATAACCAGACTCTCCCCTCTGGTGCCACTGGGTAGCACTCTGGTGTCATTGTCAAATGACTGGTTACGAGTGCTGAATATTTGTGGCTGGTTCCAACTATCAAGAGTTCTATTCAGATGGCATTTTAAGATCCATATATCTTAACAAACCCTTGAGATACATATCAAAACAAAAGAAACATAAACTCATGAGAATATTTCAGAACATGTAATACAATACTAGTATATTTGTTCATTGTAGGTTTTCTAAGTTCTCACATACCGGAATACTTTTTGTCCATTTTCCATCAGGGAATCCTGAAACCATGTTTGCGACAGTCATGTTTGATCGGTTCAGTGGGCGCATTACTGAAATCTGGCTTGCCAGCGCCTTTTCTGCACTCTCCCCCCCC
>SZWC01025123.1:0-14949 GCA_023375785.1 Penium margaritaceum | reverse complement strand
TGGCAACGACAAGGAGGTGGAGGGAGCTGAGAAGGAGAAGGAGCCGACAGCGGAATCTCATGAGGAGGAGTAGCAAAGCAATTCACGGCAGCTGCCATGACGGTCCACACGCCTCAACAAAGGTGCAAAGTACTGTGGGGAGCCGCTGAGGCGATCCGAGCGCCTCGCAAACAAACAGAGGCCGCTGGAGGACCTGGTAAAGCTGCGCACCGTTCCACCGCCAACGGATTCGTCTGACCTCGAGCTTCTCTTCCTCACAGTCACCGATGACCAAGCCACATTCGCTGAAGCCATGCGCAGCACCGAGGCAGCAGATTGGCATGCAGCAGCAGATGAGGAGTATGGTGCGCTCATGAAGAATGGCACCTGGACTCTCGAGGACGCTCCACGCGGCAGCCGGGTGATCGGATGCCGGTGGATCTTCAGGCGCAAGCGTGGTGCAGATGGTAAGGCTCTTAGGTACAAAGCACGGCTGGTCGCAAATGGGTATGCGTAGACAGAGGGTGTGGATTACAATGACATTTGCACCTGTCGCAAAGTTCCCATCCATCCAAGCAATCCTCGCTCTTGCTGCTGCTATGTTCTGGGAGGTGCACCAAATGGATGTGACTTGTGCATTTCTGAATGGTGACCTTGAGGAGGATGTGTACATGGAGCAGCCGCAGGGGTATGTAGTGGAAGGGAAGGAGGATTTGGTGTGCAAGCTTGTGAAGGCTCTCTACGGCCTGAAGCAAGCACCACGAGCATGGTACCACAAGATGGATGAGCAGCTGGCTGGCCTTGGTTTTTTGCGTAGCGACGCGGCCCATGCAGTCTATGGGTGCACGCAAGAGGCAAGCTAGGTCATCATCTTGCTCTATGTTGATGATCTGCTCATTGCATCTGACTCCAAGTCTCTTTTGGATGATGTGAAGCAGTCTCTTGCTGCCAGGTTCGACATGAAGGACATGGGAGAGCTCAATTACTACCTTGGCCTTCAGGTCAAGCGCGACCGACAACAACAGACTTTGGAGTTGTCACAGAGCACGTACGTGAGCGACATCATCAAGTGCTTCAACATGGCAGGAGCACGCAAAGCAACAACACCACTGGAAGTGGGAGCGAAGCTGAGCATGACGCAGAATCCCCGCGGCATGCAAGAGAGCAGCCACATGGAAGCAGTGCCTTACCAAGCTGCAGTTGGGAGCCTCATGTACGCAGCAGTCGGCACTCGCCTCGACATAAGCCAAGCAGTGGGAGTGTTAAGCAAGTTTTGCACGAATTTGGGTGTGTCGCATTAGGAGGCGGTCAAGGTAGTGCTTGCTGCGCTACCTCGACAGCAGCAGCAGCCTTTGCCTCACCTTCAACGGCAACAACAGCCCCATCCTCATCGGCTACAGTGACGCAGATTGCGGAGGTGACCTGGAAACAAGGAGGTCAACCAGTGGGTTTTGTTTGTGCTCGGGGGAGGTACAATCAGTTGGAGGAGCTAGAAGCAAGAGTGTGTCGCCCTCTCCTCCACCGAAGCAGAGTACATCGCCCTGAGTGAGGCAGCAAAGGAAGCCGTGTGGCTGCGTGAGCTGCTGGCAAGCCTTGGACAGCAGCAGACCGCAGCGACCACCATCTACTGTGACAACATGAGCGCCATTGGTCTGACCAAGAACGCAGAGTTTCACGTCCGCACCAAGCACATCAACCTGCGGTAACACTTCATCCGCGAGATCGTGGCAAAGCAAGTGGTACAGATCAAGTTCTCCCCTTCAAGCATGATTCTGGCAGACTTCCTGACCAAGCCGCTGGCAGTGCACCGCTTTCAGCAGCTGAGGGGACAGTGCGGAGTTGTGTGATTTTTATTCTTGCAAAGTGGGAGAATGATGGATATGAGAGTGCCAGAAAGTGACCAAAATATGTTGCTTGATAAAAATCATCTGGCATGACAGTTGCATAGAGGATGTTTCACAGGTTCTAACGCACTTTACGGAACTTGATTCGGAGTCAGTTTGAGTGGGATATGGATTTCCAAAGTTTGGAGATCATGCGTTGGGTTCAAGTGACAACCTGAGCACTTTGTGCTCAAAAGGCGGCAGGATTATTGGCCAGAACGGCTGAGAGCGGCCTTCAAGGAGAAAAGACGGCTGGAGGGCTTCCAGGAGACTTCAAGGAAGGACCACTCCAGGATTATTTTCCGTGCAGGTCGTGGGAGACATAATTCTCATGCATGACAGGGTGACCGTCGCTCATCCCGCTAGGCTAGGAGTGTGCTAGAGGGTGAACTTTGACAGAGTGGATCTCAGTTCTCCTTTAGCCAAATGGGGCATATAAGGGCTTGTTAGAAAGCTGTGATGATATACTTTCTCACTCAATAGTTGATTCAGACATTTGCGATCTCTGTGAACCTACATTTGCTTCCGTAATTTCTGTCTGTGCAACCTGCAACCCCCTCTCACAAACAGTTGGTCCTGCCCAGGTAGCTCTTAGCGAGCCTGATCACCTCCTTGAGGGCTGCCCCAGTTTCCATCAGACTGAGGGTGTGGATTACAATGAGACATTTGCACCTGTCGCAAAGCTCCCATCCATCCGAGCGATCCTCGCCCTTGCTGCTGCTATGGAATGAGAGGTGCACCAAATGGATGTGACCTGTGCATTTCTGAATGGTGACCTCGAGGAGGATGTGTACATGGAGCAAAAGAAGGTGTATGTGGTGGACGGAAAGCAGGATTTGGTGTGCAAGCTTGTGACGGCACTCTATAGCTTGAAACAAGCACTACGAGCATGATACCACAAGATGGATGAGCAGCTGGCTGGCCTTGGTTTGGTGCACAGTGAAGCTGACCATGCAGTCTATGAGGGCGTGCAAGAGGCAAGCCAGATTATCATTTTGCTTTATGTTGATGATCTGCTCATTGCATCTGACTCCAAGTCTCTTTTGGACAATGTGAAGCAGTCCCTTGCTGCCAGGTTCACATGAAAGACATGGGAGAACTCAGCTACTACCTTGGCCTTGAGGTCAAACACGACCGGCAGCAGCTGACATTGGATCTGTCACAGAGCACGTACGTGAGCGACATCGTCAAGCGCTTCAATATGGTAGGAGCGTGCAAGATCGCAACACCACTGGAAGTGGGAGCAAATATGAGCATGACACAGACTCCCTGCGGCATGCGAGAGAGCAGCCGCATGGAAGCAGTGCCATACCAAGCAGCAGTTGGGAGCCTCATGTACACAGCTGTCAACACACGCCTCGATATTAACCAAGCAGTGGGAGTGCTGAGCATGTTTTGCGTGAATCCAGGCGTGCCGCATTGGGAGGCAGTCAAGTGCATGCTGCGCTGCCTTGACAACAGAAACAGCCTTTGTCTCACCTTCAACGGCAAAAACATCCCCATCCTCACTGGTTACAGGGACACAGATTGGGGCGGTTACCAGGAAACAAGGAGGTCAACCCGTGGGTTCAGTTCTGTGCCTGAGGGAGGTGCAATCAGTTGGAGGAGCAAGAAGCAAAAGTGAGTTGCCCTCTCCTCCAACAAAGCAGAGTACATCGCCCTGAGTGAAGAAGCAAAGGAAGCCGTGTGTGGGTGCATGAGCTCCCAGCAAGACTTGGACAGCAGCAGAACACATCGACTACAATCTACTGTGACAAAATGAGCGCAATTGCTCTAACCAAGAACGCAAAGTTTCATGCCCACACCAAGCACATCGACCTGCAATATCACTTCATCCACAAGCTCGTGGAAAAAGAGGTGATGCAAATCAAGTTCTTCCCTTCAAGCATGATGTTGGCAGACTTCCTGACCAAGCCGTGCACCGGTTTTAGCAGTTGAGGGGGCAGTGCAGACTTGTGTGATTGTTTATTTTTGCAAAGCAGGAGAATGAAAGATATGAGGGTGTCAGAAAGTGAAAAAAATAATTTTCTCGATAAAAAGCATGTTCTAGATGCATAGAGGACGCTTCAGAGGCTCTAACGCACTTTACGAAACTCAATTTGGAGTCAGTTTGAGTGAGATATGGATTTCCAAAGTTTGGAGACCATGGGTCGGGTTCAAGTGATGACCTGACCACTTTGAGCTCAAAAGGAAGCAAGATTATTGACCAGGACGGCTGAGATTGATGGAAACTGGGCAGCCCTCAGGGAGGTGATCAGGCTCACTAAGAGCCACCTAGGCAGGATCAACTGTTTGTGAGAGGGAGTAGCAAGTTGCACGGACAGAAATTACGGAAGCGAATGTAGGTTTTCAGAGAACGCAAATGTCTGAATTGGCTCTTGACTGAGAAAAAAACATCATCACAGCTTTCTAACAAGCCCTTGTATGCCTCATTTGGCCAAGGGAACACTGAGATCCACTCTGACAAAGTTCACCCTCTAGCACACTCCTAGCCTAGCGGGATGAGCGGCAGTTACCCTGTCGTGCATGAGAATTATGTTTCCCACGACCTGCACGGCAAATAATCGTGGAATGGTCCTTCCTCGAAGTCTCTTGGTCGCCCTCCAGTCATCTTTTCTCCTTGAAGGCCGCTCTCAGCCATCCTGGCCAATAATCCTGCCCCCTTTTGAGCTCAAAGTGCTCAGGTCGTCACTTGAACCCGACCCATGATCTCCAAACTTTGGAAATCCATATCTCACTCAAACGGACTCCAAATTGAGTTCCGTAAAGTGCGTTGGAACTTGTGAAACACCCTCTATGCAACTTTCATGCCAGATGATTTTGATCGAGCAACCTATTTTTGTCACTTTCTGGCACTCTCGTATCCATCATTCTCCAACTTTGCGAGAATAAAAATCACACATGTCCGCACTGTCCCCTCAGTTGATGAAAGCGGTGCACTGCAAGCGGCTTGGTGAGGAAGTCTGCCAGCATCATGCTTGAAGGGCAGAAATTGATCTGCACCACCTGCTTTTCCACAACCTCGCGGATGAAGTGGTACCGCAGGTCGATGTGCTTGGTGCGGGCGTGAAACTCGGCGTTCTTGGTCAGAGCAATGTCGCTCATGTTGTCACAGTAGATGGTGGTCGCTGTGGTCTGCTGCTCTCCAAGGCTTTCCAGCAGCTCACGCAGCCACACAGCTTCATTTGCTGCTTCACTCAGGGCGATGTACTCTGCTTCGCTGGAGGAGAGGACGACACACTCTNTTTCATGCCAGATGATTTTGATCGAGCAACCTATTTTTGTCACTTTCTGGCACTCTCATATCCATCATTCTCCCACTTTGCGAGAATAAAAATCACACATGTCCGCACTGTCCCCTCAGCTGGTGAAAGCGGTGCACTGCAAGCGGCTTGGTGAGGAAGTCTGCCAGCATCATGCTTGAAGGGCAGAAATTGATCTGCACCACCTGCTTTTCCACAACCTCGCGGATGAAGTGGTACCGCAGGTCGATGTGCTTGGTGCGGGCGTGAAACTCGGCGTTCTTGGTCAGAGCAATGTCGCTCATGTTGTCACAGTAGATGGTGGTCGCTGTGGTCTGCTGCTCTCCAAGGCTTTCCAGCAGCTCACGCATCCACACAGCTTCATTTGCTGCTTCACTCAGGGCGATGTACTCTGCTTCGGTGGAGGGGAGGGCGACACACTCTTGCTTCTTGCTCCTCCAACTGATTGCACCCCCCAATGCACAAACACAAACCCACTGGTTGACCTCCTTGTGTCCAGGTCACCTCCCCAATCCGTGTCATTGTAGCCGATGAGGATGGGGTTGTTATTGCCGTTGAAGGTGAGGCAAAGGCGGCTGCTGCTGTTGAGGTAGCGCAGTACGCGCTTGACCGCCTCCAAAACTTGCTTAACACTCCCACTGCTTGGGTGATGTCGAGGCGCGTGCCGACTGCTGCATACATGAGGCTTCCAACTGCTGCTTGGTACGACACTTCTTCCATGCAGTTGCCCTCTTGCATGCCGCGTGGAGTCTGGGTCATGCTCAGCTTCGCTCCCACTTCCAGTGGTGTTGTTGCTTTGCGTGCTCCTGCCATGTTGGAGCACTTGACGATGTCGCTCACGTACGTGCTTTGCGACAATTCCAAAGTCTGTTGTTGCCGGTCGCGCTTTACCTGAAGGCCAAGGTAGTAGCTGAGCTCTCCCATGTCTTTCATGTCGAACCTGGCAGCAAGGGACTGCTTCACATTATCCAAAAAAGACTTGGAGTCAGATGCAATGAGCAGATCATCAACATAGAGTGAAATGATGACCTGGCTTGCCTCTTGCATCCGCCCATAGACTGCATGGTCAGCTTCACTGTGCACCAAACCAAGGCCAGCCAGCTGCTCATCCATCTTGTGGTACCATGCTCGTGGTGCTTGTTCCAGGCCGTAAAGGGCCTTTACAAGCTTGCATACCAAATCCCCCTTTCCCTCCACCATATACCCCTCCGGCTGCTCCATGTACACATCATCCTCCACAAGTCACATACATTTGGTGCACCTCCCAGTCCATAGCAGCAGCAAGAGCAAGGATTGCTCGGATGGATGGGAACTTTGCGACAGGTGCAAATGTTTCATTGTAATCCACACCCTCAGTCTGCGCATACCCCTTTGCAACCAGCCGTGTATTGTACCTGAGGACCTTACCATCCGCACCACGCTTACGCCTGAAGATCCACCGGCATCCGATGACCCGGATGCGGCATGGAGCCTCCTCGAGAGTCCAGGTTCCGTACTTCATGAGCGTACCATACTCCTCATCTGCTGTGACATGCCAATCTACCGCCTCGGCACTGTGTATGGCTTCAGCAAATGTGGCTGGGTCATCAATGACTGTGAGGAAGGGACCTCGAGGTCAAAGGACTCCATTGGCGGTGGAACGGTGCACAAGTTCACCAGCTCCTTTTTGCAGCCTCTGTTTTTTTGCAAGGCCCTCGGATCGCCTTAGCTGCTCCCCACTGTCCTTTGCACCTTTGTTCAGGCATCAGGACCGTCATGGCAGCTGCTGTGCGTTGCTTTGCTGCTCCTCCTCATCAGTTTCGGCTGCCGGCTCCTTCTCCTTCTCAGCTCCCTCTACCTCCTTGTCGTTGCCGCTGTCACCGCCATCTTCCGCACCGCCCTCGTTTGCTACCGATACTTCTCCCACTTCTGGTAGAAGTGCAGGAGGAAGCCGAACTGCCGACATAGGGCTCCAAGTCTAGCCCTTCACTTGCTCTTGGAAGACCACATCACGGCTGCGGATGATCTTGCGTGCAGCGAGGTTGTAGAGGCGGCATCCCATGGTGTCGTAGCCCAGGAAGGCGGCCTTCACCGACTTTGCGTCCAGCTTGTTATGGCGACCGGTAGGCACGTGCACGAATGCGCCACACCCGAAGACTTTCAGGTACATCACTGTTGGCTTGCGTCCCGTCCACGCCTCCTCCGGTGTCATCAGCGGCACGGCGCGCGTAGGGCTTTGGTTTTTCAGGTAAACGGCGGTATTGACCGCTTCCGCCCAAAAGATTGGCAGGAGGCCCGCGTCTTGGAGCATGCTACGAACACGCTCCATGAGCATGCGGTTTGCGTGTTCAGCCACGCCGTTCAGCTGCGGTGTTCCAGGTGGGGTAACCTCGTGCCTCATCCCGTGATGCTTGAGGAAGGTGCGGAAGTCGTTGGAGAGGTAGTCTCCTCCACCGTCGGTGTGAAGCACCTTCAACCGCGTGCCACTCTCATTCTGTGCAGCAGCAATCCACACCTTGAAAGCATCAAAGCTCTCATCCTTGCCAGCCAGGAAGGACACCCACGTGTTCCTCGACTTGTCATCAATGAACATGATAAAGTACAACTTGCCGGACAAGGACTGTGATGGCATGTGACCGCACAAATCAGAGTGAACGAGTGAGAGAAGCTCAGCCGCACCCTTCCCTTCCCTCGTGAAAGAAGCGTGGGCCTGCTTCCCTTCAATGAAACTCTCACAAGCCGATGCACCAGGTTGCTTCAACCCCTTGAGATCCAGGCCACGGACCATCTGCTGCATGGAGATGGAGGCGCCAAAGCCGAGGTGACCGAACTGGCGGTGCCAGAGGCCGATGTCGTGTTTTCCCTCTCTCGCCGCCAACGCCGAGTCAGCTTCCTTCTCCGAAGCCACGTAGAGGTGGTAAAGGCCTTCCTCCTTGTTTGCTTTTGCAAGCACACGGCCTGCAAGGGCGGAGATGGTGCAGCCACCATTCTCAAAGCAAACCTGCATGCCTTCGGAGATGAGAGACGAGACAGAGAGGAGGTTAACTGCCAGCCGCGAAACATGGAGCACCCCCTTCACACGACGTTCCACGTGCTTACCCTCAACGGAAGCACAAAACACAATAACACCCTCCCCAACCGCCATTTGCACATGGTTGTTCCCCATGTACGCCCGACAAGGCTCAATGACGGTGTAAACAACGAACCACTCCCGGTGACACGTCATGTATTGCGTGGCTCCCGAGCCAATGATCCAGAGCAGGGCAGTGTTGTCGGAGACGTGCAGGATCTGGATAGTTTTCATGAATCCACTCTCCCAATCTGTGGTGTTCGCGGAAGCGTCGGACTGTTTTCCCGCTCCCACTCCAGCTGCAAGGTCCGCCTTCT
Organism: Penium margaritaceum; assembly: GCA_023375785.1. Classification (NCBI taxonomy): domain Eukaryota; kingdom Viridiplantae; phylum Streptophyta; class Zygnematophyceae; order Desmidiales; family Peniaceae; genus Penium; species Penium margaritaceum. The sequence continues at coordinate 6,458 of SZWC01025123.1, read as the reverse complement.
TCTTCCGGCATTCGCGCGCCCAATGGCCCGGCTTCTTGCAGTAGTGGCAGTTCCTCTTCTTCTTCCCTCCTCCGCCGTTGCCCCTGGTTGGTGCAGCACCACCCCCATGACCAGCGTTGGTGATGAGAGCAATGTCCAGTCCGCTTCCGCCCTCTTCTCCCTTCCTTCCCTCCTCCTCAAACAACAGGCTCTCATTCACATCATTGAGGGAGAGCTTGTCGCCACGCTGGTCTAGGGCTACAATGAGAGGAGTGTAGCTGCTAGGAAGACCAGAAAGGATGGTTAGCATGAGCACACGCTCCTTGACAGGGTCCTCAATCGCACGAAGCTGGTCAGAGAGAGACTTCACCATGTTGATGTAGTCAATCATGGATCCGGACTCATCCATCTTTCCAGTGTGAAAGCGACGACACAGCTGCATGTTCATGAGGATTGACTTGGAAGTATAAGTGGACTCAAATGTTTTCCAAAGCTCCTTTGGCGTGAGGATGCCACGGACGAGGAGTTGCTGCCGTTCGGCGAGGTGGAGGTAGATGGTTGCGAAGGCGCGGTCATGCTTCTCGCGGTAGGTACGGGCCTCGATAGGGGTTAGGGAGCTTTCTTCTGGTTCCTTCTCCTTCTCATCCATCTAGGTCCAGAGACCCTTCTCCATCAGCACCATCTTCATGTTTTTGCTCCAGTTAAAGAAGTTCTTGCCTTCAAACTTGGCAATGTTGACGCCGGCCACCACAGAAGCGGGTGTCGCCATGGTAGTGCAACGTTCAGTCCACAAACATCTCAGTCACACAACAGGGTGCAAGGAATTCCTCAAGGATGAGACAAAGCCTGTTCTAGATCTGATACCACTGATGGAAACTGGGCAGCCGTCAGGGAGGTGACCAGTCTCACTAAGAGCCGCCTAGGCAGGATCAACTGTCTGTGAGAGGGAGTAGCAAGTTGCATAGACAGAAATTACGGAAGGGAATGTAGGTTTTGATACAACGCAAATTTCTGAATCAACTCTTGAGTGAGAAACATACATCATTCCAGCTTTCTAACAAGCCCTGATATGCCCCATTTGGCCAAGGGAACACTGAGATCCACTTCGTCAAAGTTCACCCTTTAGCACACTCCTAGCCTAGCGGGATGAGCGGCAGTCACTCTGTCATGCATGAGAATTATGTCTCCCACGACCTGCACGGCAAATAATCATGGAGTAGTCCTTCCTTGAAGTCTCCTGGAGGCCCTCCAGCCGTCGTTTCTCCTTGAAGGCCGCTCTCAGCCGTCCTGGCCAATAATCCTACCGCCTTTTGAGCTCAAAGTGATCAGGTCGTCACTTGAACCCGACCCATGATGTCCAAACTTTGGAAATCCATATCGCACTCAAACGGACTCGGAATTGAGTTCCGTAAAGTGCGTTGGAACCTGTGAAACATCCTCTATGCAACTGTTATGCCAAATTGTTTTGATCGAGCAACCTATTTTTGTCACTTTCTCGCACTGTCATATCCATCAGAGAGCGGCCTTCAAGGAGAAAAGCCGGCTGGAGGACCTCCAAGAAAATTCAACGAAGGTGCTTTCCACAATTTTTGGTCGTCCAAGTCATGTGAGGCATAATTCTCATGTGTGACAATGTTCCCACTGGGCAAGGAGAGTGTGCTAGAGGGTAGAATTTGACAGTGTATCTCAGTGCTCCCTAGGCCAAATGAGGCATATATAAGGGCTTGTTAGAAAGCTATAATAATACAATTTCTCACTCAAGAGTCGATTTAGACATTCGCATTATCTGTAAAGCTACATTTTCATCCGTACTTTTTGTTTGTGCAACATGCTACTCCCTCTCAGAAACAGTTAGTCCTCTCTAGGTGACTCTTAGTGAGCGTGATCACCTCCTTGAGGGTTGCCCTGGTTTCCATCAGGCTGGACATGGAGTCCTACGGAAGCAGTCAAGGTTGCAATGGCTCTTGAGCCAGTAGGGGCAAAAGAGACTGCAACTGAAGAGGATCGAGGGGAAGTTCGTTGTGACAGGTCAGAAGAGGGTGTTGAGGAGGAAAAGCAACCGACAACAGAAGCAGCCAAGGAGGAGTATCCAAGCAAGCAGCAATTGCTGCCACAGAGTAGTGCATGCCTCAACAATGGTGGAAGTTTTCCTATGGAGCTACTGTGGCAATCTGCACACTTTGCAAGCAAAGAAAGGCTACTAAAGGAGCTGCTAGACATGTGTTGTTTTTCATCTTCACAGGAGTCTTCTGAGCTTGAGCTCCTCGCGTTTTGTTTTCACCCATAGACTGCATGATCTGCCTCTCTGTTGCCAATAAACCAATGACATTCAATGAGCCATGGGTAGTGAAGATGCAGCAGATTGGTGTCTCGTAACAGACAAGGAGTACAAGGCACTCATGAAGGACAAGACCTGAACTCTCGAGAAAGCTCCACATGGCAGCCACGTGATCGGCTACAGGTGGATCATCAAGTGTAAGTGCACTACTGATGGTAAGGTGCTAAGGTACAAAGCATGACTGGTTTCAAAGGGGTATGTGCAGACTATGGGTGTGGATTACAATAAGACGTTTACAGCCGTCAAATGTTGTAGAATGATGAATAGATGGTGCAAAAAAGTGACCACATTGGGTTGCTTGATAAAAACCATCAGGCACATCACATTCATAGAGGATTTTGTTTTTGGTTCTTTAGCAATTTATGGAACTTGATTTGGAGTCCGTTTGAGGGAGATATAGATTTTCTATCGGGTGATTGGTGTACTACATTCCTGACCGTATTTGACGTGACTCTAGTAGTTCAGGTCATTCCTTTCAGTCAAATATGAGGCTCAGCATGACATTTCCATTGTTGCACACCATGTGAGAAGGAATTTAGAGATAGCTAGTTTTGCAAAAGAAATTACATGTTAGTGGGTGCAATGAATGCATTGGTTTCATGCTCCGATATGGCGTAGTCGGTTTCGTAACCGGATACAGATAAGCGGAGTGAGAATTTTCTTGGTGCTTTCCGGGAGTAGAGCCATGGACAGTTTTTCACTGTACATGCCAGTCCAATTCTGGAAACCAGGCCTAAAGGGCTTGGATTGCAAAATAGTGTGTGGCATGCACAGGCTACTGCGCATGCCTCTAGTGTGTGTGTCACGTGCGGGAGATATTTCGCATGCATCCATGAAGGCAGGGACCAACAACTGTGCAGCACGACAAAGTGTGCAGTCAGGTAGATTCAGACCTGACTAGGCTTGTGGCATGAGGCGATGTGACAGCTCTTGGTGATGAACCATCTACACAAGCAGCCCGTGGCCACAACTCAACGTACTTCTCTGCTCGCCACGTAGATAGGCTAAGAGGCAAGCCAGAATGCGAGTATTACAGCTACGGAGATCTACGGCTCTCACGGATCCGTGAGGAGCTCCATGATTCAAGAACCACGGTTATGGTGAAACTTCACCGTGAGTCGGAGGAAGCTTCTACATCTAGGCAAGGCAGTCAACTTGCCAGGGCCGCAANATTTTAAATTACAAGACCACTTCGGTGATGTGGGTTGAAGTATCTTCTCACTCATTCTTTTTTGGGCTATCGTTTTGATGATCCTTTGCAAATTAGGCGCATCATTATCCATTCCGACAAAAATTAATGCCCTACATCATACTTGGCCATAAAAGAGGCAGATTTCATGTGGCATTACAATCCTCAAAAAATATATAGCTCACCATGGCTCTTGATTTCAATAATGGCTAGGACGGCGGCTGGCAAGAAAAGGAGAGTGCTATTGAGAACTATTGATCCAGACGACTCAGTGATCCGTTTAGATCTCCATGAGGACTTTCTAGTATGGAAGCTGTGTCTCACGTATAGAAGGGACACATCGTAGTGTTAACACACTATTTTTCAGTTGAATGAATTAAGAATAATTGTGAACGCATTAAATGAAGTGACAAAGGAGAAGGGTTTTCAATCAAGTTTGTCCCTGATAACCATGACATGACTACCTAAAGTGAAGATGAGGGCATGATGATGTTATGAATAAATTCTGAAGAAAAAAAATATTAAAAGAAAATTTTATGTATTGTTAGTCTTTATGCATGAAAAATGGTGTGTGGAAATCATTTGAAGTTAAAATTCATCAACAATTGTCTTGGAAATTTGAGGTATGGACTTCATTTGAAAAATGATATTTTTTAACACCTTATATTTTTATTCGAAGGATTTGATGTAAAATATATTTTGAAATAATAATTTATGTTACGTTAGATTAACCAGTCATCTTTACTAACTGTTACAATAATCAGAAAAAAATAGCATGAAGGGGAACTGTTAGAAATGAAAACCACATCTAATTTGAGTGTTATGGGACCAACAAAGAATCATAAAAATATTTTTCCTCTATAACGTTTTCTTTCAATATTGCTTTTATTGTTATTACATACGTTCTAGTTCATATTTGCATTGAACAAATCGTTCTAGATGACTAAAGTGGGATACAATATTCCCGCATGCTAGTGAAAAGTTGTCTTCTCTCATGGGGTAGAATGACCTTGCAAACTTGAGGATAACTGAAAATTGTTTAGATGAATGGGTTCCACGTATACTTCATGATGTTTTCACATTTGAAAGTCCTTGTTGGACATCATTACATTTTTAGGATTTTTTTGCTTATATTGCACGTCCGCCCTATCATATTACCGTCAACTGCCTTTGTGGCCATAACATGAAGAAATTGCCACTGGGCGCTTGATTGTAACAAGTACTATAAAGGCTACATTGAAACTACTCTGGCCAAATTTGAAGTAGGGCGTGTTTATGGCCAGTATGGATGACAATAGAGCGCCGTGGCTAATAATGGGAGGGGTTATCGGGAGTACGGCCAAAATAGTTAGATGACCTCTCTTCTGCTTTCTGCTCGGAGGACGGTTGTCGACGGCCGTCTGGCGTTCACCCGGCCGTTCCTCCGCCGCGGACGTTGGCAGACTGTCCTTCGGAGGTCGGCAAGGGGATCGTACCGGCGCCGAACCCCAATCCCGGAATGCTACGTCCATCCCCAGCCAGGGGACCTTTTCGACATCCCCAGGCTTGGAAGAAAGTTTCTTGCGCTGTCTCCGTCACACTGGCTAAAAAGTACAGAAGAAGGGCGCTTTTGCGTTGACTCGTAGTACTGTAATCGGCTTCTGTCATTTTCGGCTTCACCAAAATAATAATTCGTATATGTGACCCATTCTTTTTGACTAAACTCTGCCTGCGTTGAAGGGAACCTCCCAGGCTCTGCGTTAGCGCGGCCGAGGAGAAGCCCGATCCTTTTATTAAAAAGCCCATCACACGAGTGTTACGAGGGGGGGTTACCAGAAGCGATTTTCGCCGCCGGTATGCGTTGACGGAACACAAAGTCAGTTCACCTAAGGTAGAACACTTTTTTTTTTTAATAGCTAGCATAGCGCATTGGGCAAGCTACGATTACGCTCAATCACTTCGACAAACACATCCTTCTAATCTCTCGCCATGGAGTGCGCTTGGTTTTGCAAAACGATATACCTCAGTTGTAAACGAAATTATTGTATATTCCAGAACGGCAATATCCACACACTCGTACCTCATCTGCACCAGAACAATGCCATTGAATTGTTGAATTTCACAAGGACATTTTTCAATCTCGGCTGCATTCCTTGCCGTCAGGTGATGCCCCGCCAGGTACTGCCGTCAGGTTCTGTTGCTTGTTGGAGGTTGTCGGAACCGACGACGTCTTGGTACTATTATTTGGTTGGACAAAATTGCGCTCTGCAAGGGCCGCATGGAAAATAAGCACTTTTGCATGACGCCTTAGCCAAAAGAAAAAAGGCCATTTTACGGATCTAGCCATGTTTATTTAATTCTGTTACCTCAACGGCCAACCAGCCTCCACCTCTTGCATATACGGCCTACTTTGGTGCAATCATTACAGATTTGGCCAACTTCGCCACAGGCAGACCTGCTGCGACGCAGTAAGGATGAAGTCTTACATATGTGGCCTACGATTAGAAGATGTCTTGCCGATCCGGCCATGCTCAGAATTTGACGTCAGAAGCCTCTGACAGAGTTGCAGCTCGCACATGTCACATCATGCGAGCGAGGCTCACTCAGTCCACTACCCCCCCCGCCCCCCCTTGCCGCCCCAGCCGCTACTCCAACTCCAACACCCACGCCACTGAACCAACCCTCCATGCGCAAACACCACCCCCCCAACACCCCACGAGCGCATTGGCGGACCAAAGAGGAGGGCAAATAATTCAGCCGGCCAATGTCGATGTCGCACCCATTCTTGTCGGACCCTATTAAGGACACGCCTTTAGTTAATTGTAGTAACAAGATGCCCCTAAATATCACTTTTGTACAGGTTGGCCCAATTTCTCAACTTATTACAATTTCTTCCATACAAAGCGAGCGACATGAAAGTAAATCCCTGAAATATGGGGCAAGAGAGCGAAAACGTGTTAGCAAAAATGGGAA
>SZWC01025121.1:23128-35688 GCA_023375785.1 Penium margaritaceum | reverse complement strand
CCCCCCCCCCCCCCCCCCCCCTCCCGGCCCAGGTTCGCCGTCCCATGCCCGCTTCATGCACATGGATCACCACCAACGCTTCAAGGTGGCTTGATGCAGAGCTCCAACCTATGGTCAGAAAGCAGCCTATCTACACCACGAACATAACCAGCTTACTCCTAGAGATAGAACAGCTACCTCTAGCCCATGAATTATTCCTAGCCACCTATGATGTGAACTCCCTCGATCCTCCATCCCATCGGCAAAGGTCTGGTTCACATCAAAGAGCTCCTACTCAGACACCATCGCACACACACCCCTGAAGTTGTGAGCATCATGCTGTGGGTGATAAGGAACTCCTACAATGAGTCCATGGATGAAATGTTTACGCTAGCAAAAGGCACGGCCATGGACACTCACGTCGTCCCTGGCCTTTGCTTTACTCATCATGTACTACCCAGACTTGGAATACAAGCCTCAACGGCCTCATCTTCTGGATCCGGAGCCTCAAGAGCCTTGTTGCCTACTTCTCTATTATCAACCAGCTTAATCCAAGCGTCAATCTCACATGACACATCTCCATCAACAGCATCAACATCTTGGATCTGCAGCTGTACGAAGGGAAGAGATTAAGATCTCATGGTCTTCTACATGTCATTGTCTTCCCGAAGTAGATGAGCACGTACCCATGTGCACGTGCCCTTCAGCAGCTACCATCCTCGGAGCTACTGCAAGGCATTCATCATGACACAAGTTTAGAGGTTCCGACTTGAGACCTCAACATCTCCAAGCTTCTACGAGCTCAAGAAAAAAAGTCTTTCAATGGGTGCCCATCAAAATATTGTTACTCCTTTTCCCTCAAGTCCAGCACGTGCAATGCACGACCAAGCTTCAAGCTGACATCACTACAGCAACTACAGCCTTAACATGCTCTCTGTCAAAGAAGGCCCCTTTGTGTTAAAAACCCTATTGAATTTTTTATTTGAAACCGTGCATGATGGTTACTCTCTCATGAATCCTCCACGAAGCATACCAAAAACAAAGTGTTGTGTTCAATGATCAGGTTCTTCTTTGGCATTTGCTCGCAAGTTGCAGGGCTTACTTCCGTGAAAACCAACGGCGAAGGCTGGTGTAGGACCTAGACCCGACGCTGCAGTTGAGATTCCAGGCTAGGAAGTGCAGAGGCGTCGCTTGCGAAGCAGCTAGTAGGATCTCCACAGGAGCTCAAATGAATGAGGCGACCCCAGAGCTACCCTCAAGGTTGTATTCGTTCTCAATGTGTTGCTAACTTATGGTATATTTGCCATTCATAGCCAATGAAACCACCCTTGCCGAAAGTGGCCCGCCCAATGACTGTCCTCCGTGGGCACGTCGCGCCCTTCCCACTACCCACTTAGTCCCGACCTCTAGCCATTTGCAGCGCTGAGATGTCTTACAGCAGGGAGACCTCCCACCAGGGATACTCTGCTTGCTCTGGTTGCACATTGTTGTCTTGGGCGGCAGAGTTTGTTGGTTTGTGTGCCTTCCACCCGTCACGACCGACACTGCTAGTTTACCGATATACCCACATTCGGGGTATATGGCAGAGGAGGGCGTGACGACACGACGGGCCTCTGGACTGCACCGAGACTTCTCCAGCATCTACGACAGCGCTGGCGAGACGCGGTCGATGCGTTCCGGCAGCCATGTGGGCTTGTCGGGAGCTAGGAGAGTTTTCTCGGTGGGTTGAGACCCGCGCACCCGGTGGACTATACCGGTGCGACGAGGAGACCCGATGGCTGTTGTGGGGCTTCCGATGTTCGGAAAGCCGTGTCTGATGTCTGGACGCTGATTCTGAGATTTTCTGACACTGTTCCTATTTTCTCGGTGGTCGAGACCCGGGTACTCGGAGAGCTGTTTCGGTGCCTCGAGGAGACCACCGTTATCTTTATCGTGGTGTACGTAGTGTGTTCTCCCCGCTGACCCGTTTGGGCTCAGCGGGGGTGACGGGGCCCGGTGCGGCTAGCTGCCGGCGCCCCTACTTAAGCCCGCTAGGGGCTCATTTGTACTCTCTCCTTGTTCTTTGTATTCAGCGTTCCAGACTTAGCCAAATTCTTGCCATCTTGCATCGCACTCACAAACAGAGCTCATGTTCGTTTTTGCATGGGCCTGCATGCCCTAAAATTATTTCCAATTTGGTATCATAGCACAGGGGGGCGTGTGAGCAGCAGAAGCAGCAGCAGTGGGCGGAACGAAAAGAGAACGCGCCACGTGGTGCCATGCCGGCAGCAGCGTGAGGGAGCGCGAAACGACTGCAAGTCAATGCCACAGGAAAAGGAGCAATAGCGACTACGGCGGCAACAGCAAAAGCAACAGCAGCAGCTGCCACTATAGTAGTGGCGGCAGCAGCAGCAACGTGCAGCAGCGTTGGCAGCAGCAGCAGAAGAGTGCAGGAGTAGCAGCAGCAGTAGCAGAAGCAGCAGCAGCGTGCAGTAGCAGCAACAGCGGCAAAAGCAGCTGCAGCAGCGCATCAGCCGCTGCAGCAGTAGCGTCAGCAGCAGCAGCATTTAGCAGCAGCAGCAGCAGCTACTGCAGGAGCGGCGACAGTAGCAACAGCGTGCAGCAGCGAGGGCAGCAGCAGCGTGCAGCAGCAGCAGCCGCGGCGGCAGCAACAAGCAGCAGCAGTTGCTGCTGCGCAGAGCAGCAGCAGGAACATATAACAACAGCAGCAGCAGCTACTACAGCAGCGGCGGCAGCAAAAGCAGCGTGCAGCAGCAGTAGCCGCGGCGGCAGCAGCAAGCAGCAGCAGCAGCTGCTGTGCAAAGCAGCAGTAGCAGTAGAAGCAGCAACAGCAGCAGAAGCAGCAGCAGCAGCAGCAACCGCAGCAGCTGCACCTGCCGTTGCAGCTGCTGCTGCCGCTGCGAGGAGGGCCTCGCAGCCCTCCTCCGATCGGGGGGGCCCTCCGAGGGGGCCCCGTTTGCACCCCCCGCCCCTCCCTTCCTCGCCTTCTTAGGGGGGCCCTCGGAGGGCCCTGCCAAGCCCCTCCGAGGGGCCCTTCGGAGGGGGCCCGTCGGCCTTGTGGGCCCCCTCGGCCCCGTCGGCCCCGTCGGCCGACCGACGGAGGGGCCGGGTCATAGGGGCGGACAGGACCCCCCCCCTCTCTTGCTCCCTCCTCCCCCCCACACCCACTCGCTCACTTGCTCGCTCAGCGAGCGAGCGAGCAAGCGTGCACGGGAGGGAGGGCCGGACAGCTGGACACCCCCCCCCTCTCCTTATTTTCTCCGTTTGCCCACCTTCCGGGCAATCAAGAAAAGGGGGGGGGGGCGAGTAACAAAAACCCAAAAACGGGTACGCGTGAAAGCCGAAAAAAACAAAAACGGAAGAAAAAAAAAAAAGAAAGGCTAGGGCTTAAGGCGAGCAGAGGGGAGAAAGGGGGGGTGGAGAGTGAGGGCAAAAGAAGAAGAAAAAAAAGGGGAACACAAGCGGGGGCTTGAGGGCTAGAGAATAACAATAAAAAAGGGGATGATCTTCCAACTACTACCGCCACAGCAGGAGCAGCAACTCTCATAGCCGTAATAGCAGTATTAGGCGGTGGAGTGTCGACGCCTACATAGTGCAGCGGCTGCGCGACAACTTACACTTTCGTCTTCTCAGCCGACAGCGGACGGTCGTCGGCGACGATCTCCGCTTCTAGACGCGTCCTCGACCGGCGTCTTTCTGGGGCCCGTGGATTGGTGCGCGCACTTCACCCCGCAGGATCGACGGTGGATTTGAGTCTTACCAGCTCCGAGGGCTGGGTCGTCTACGGCTTGGAGCAGCAGCCACACCTACAGCCGCCACCCCTTCTCATCTTGGAGCAGTCTTCGCTCCATTAGTGGCAGCATCATTAGTGGCCGCCGTTAGTCGGACTGTACTCTCCGGGCGTGCTGTGGTAGTGCAGCTCTTCCCATCTGGTCACGTTTGCTGACCCGGACGCCGTGACCTCCAGGACAGACAGTACCTACTGGCCCCATTCTCTCCCGTGGCTTGGTGTTTACCACCGGGAGTAGGTGCCCTCGGTACCTATCCATCATCCAGCACACGAGATGAGTGCGCGGATATCTGAGCAGGCGCCCTGCGCGTTCGCTTGCTACNGACTGTAGTCTCCGGGCGTGCTGTGGTAGTGCAGCTCTTCCCATCTGGTCACGTTTGCTGACCCGGACGCCGTGACCTCCAGGACAGACAGTACCTACTGGCCCCATTCTCTCCCGTGGCTTGGTGTTTACCACCGGGAGTAGGTGCCCTCGGTACCTATCCATCATCCAGCACACGAGATGAGTGCGCGGATATCTGAGCAGGCGCCCTGCGCGTTCGCTTGCTACTACTGTGGTGATGGACGTCATGGTTAGCGTCGCTGTTGGACGTGCCCTCCCGGCTGGCATCTACCTTGGCTACAGCCTCGTCTGAGCATGCGTCCTCCACAGCACACGGATCTGCCGGCCTTGATAGATCCCCTAGCTGGATGTAGCGGGAGGGCCGGCTCGGCCCTCCCACCTCGCTGAAGCGAGGGGTGGTTGCGCACCACCCCTCGCGTCAGCGAGGGCTGGCCGGCGGCCAGCACTTCGCTGGCCGCCGGCCAGCTCGCTGCCGGCCGGCGGCCGGCCAAGTGACCGGCCGGCCACCGGCCGGCCAGCCACCAGCCGCCGATCGCGGCCTCAGCCCAATCGGCGGCTGAGAGGCCACGAGGGCCTCGAGGGCCTCGAGGGCGAGGCCTCGTGGCCTCGTGCCCTCGCCCCCCCTCGCCCTCCTTGCAAACGACCAAGAGAGGATGAGGGATAGGGGGAGCGAGGGTGAGGTCGAAACAACTGGCGCGAAATCGCCAGCATGCCTCGCACGCGACGATTTCGCGCCAGAACGACAAACCATGAATCGAAGTTCGTTTGCGACGAACTTCGACATAAAACGAACGAAATAACTCGTGCGAACACACGAGTTCGAGGGAAAAACCCCTGGTTTGGGTCCCAAAACCAGGGGTTTGGTTAAAAACGGAAATGGGCCTCCGGAGACTCGAAACATTCGAGTCTCCCTGCTCTGGGTCGTTGATGACGATTGCCCCTCAGTCTTGCGGAGGGGGTAAACCCCTGACGCGGACTGAGAACGCCATTCTGCGAACTCTGACGACGACTTCAGAGCAGGGGCTGGAGACCCAGCCCGTTACAGTGGTTCTCAGAGCCAGACAACCCTCGCGACCGAGGGTTTGACGGAAACGACGGCTACGACATAGATAAAACGCCGCCGGCAGCTGCAAGCAGCAGCAGAAACGCCAGAACGGACTAAGGCATCTACACTTCACGGATTGAAGCATCGTAAATGGCGTTAGAGAGCTTGAAAAAAACTCTACTTGGTGGAACCACTTCCTTCCAGTCTCTCCACACTTCCAGGGGGCTAGGAGGATTTTTGTGGGGCGGGTTGGGGAGTTCCCACCTCAAAAACCACAAAATCCTCCTCATTTTCAAGACTCCTTCAAACCTCCTTCATCCAAAAATTGGGACAGCGCCCCTCCCGAAGCTGAGGGACTCTCACGGCCTCAGAGCACCCTTAAAAGGAGGAGGTTGAGACCTTGAAGATTTTTGACGGCTCGCCAACGCCGCCGGCTCAAGGGAGATGCCGCCCAAGAACGCGAGAGGCATCAAAAAGCGTGAAGAGAAGACCAAGGAGGACAAGAAGACAAGAGGAAGATAAGAAGTGGGAAGAGAGAGTGGAAGACTCGCTAGGAATTGTTACAATTCCTCTTCTCATTGTTTTATCTTGTTTTGTGAGCGGCACTCACATTCATCCTCGTTCTATTGTCTTGTAATTTTCTGTTTTCCTAGGTACTAGTCATTGCCAATCGCCGTGAGTCACGGCTTAGGAAGTCTAGTTAAAAAAACCACCAACTTGTGCCGACGTGGCGGCCTAGGAAAATAGAAATTGAAATTATAATTGCCTCACCGATCGTGAGAGCAAAGAGATCGTAGGAGGCGATTCCTCGTTTAAGTTGTGGGGTGATCCTCACAACGACCTTCACGTGCTAGTTGCACGAACGATAAGATGGCAAGTGCCGGACCGTCCAAGACAAACAAGGGCAAGGTGGTGACGGCCTCACCACGAGCTCTCGGCAAACTCCAAATTTTGGGAGCCGCCGCCGCGAGCACGGTTGCCAACCTAAAGGCAACCGTACCGCAAAGGGCAACCCTACCGCCGAAGGCAACCGACGCCAACCTCGGCGATACCGAGCGGTGTGCGGAGGCCAAAAAGGTGCTTGACGAGCACGTCGACGCGCACGTGCGCGACCCCCACGCGACGGACGATGCGATGGAGGAGGATCTCCCGGGGGGATATCCCGACGAAGAGCACGACGTCGACAAAGGCGAAGGCGACGAGGATCGCGACCATCGCCATCGTCGTGCGACGAACTCGAGCCGATTGCTCGAGAAGGGCAAGATGCCCGCCGCATCGTCTGAAGCTGCCGACGGCAGTGAGAGTGCCAAGAGCAGTAAGGGCGTTGAAAGCAGCCACACGGGAAGTTCCCGTGAGAACGAGCCGGACGACGTCGCCGCGAAGGCAACTCGCGATGACCGTCGTAGGCTCGCGGAGTTTGCTGCCGAGGCCGCAGGCCGACTCAAGATCACCACCGATGGTGGAGATACGGCACCACTCGGAGGAATGGGGGCGGACCCTCCTTCCTACGATGCGGCCGCAATGGGGCAAGGCAGCGCCCACTCGAGCGTCGTCGCCGACGACAGTCTCCTCCGAAAGGTGGGACTCCTTGGAGGCGTGTACGCNAATTCGCGATGACCGTCGTAGGCTCGCGGAGTTTGCTGCCGAGGCCGCAGGCCGACTCAAGATCACCACCGATGGTGGAGATACGGCACCACTCGGAGGAATGGGGGCGGACCCTCCTTCCTACGATGCGGCCGCAATGGGGCAAGGCAGCGCCCACTCGAGCGTCGTCGCCGATGACAGTCTCCTCCGAAAGGTGGGACTCCTTGGAGGCGTGTACGCAAACCGTAGCCTCTTGCAGTGGGTAAGGGTGCATGGACAATGCGAGGCCCTGGAGGCTATCGACGATGCTCTGATGACATCAGAGTTCAAGTTCGCGTTTGCAAACCTGCTAGTCCACGTCGGGCAGAGCATCACGGACCTTGACCGTGACCGCCAGCTGCAGCGCTTGGCCGCCCATGAGGCAAGCCGCCGATGCAACGACCTCGACAAGGCGTTGCAGAGCGTGACCCAGGTGCGGATGCAGCAGCAAGCGCAGCGTACCACGGCTATGGATGCCACTGCCGGTGGCAGCGACGACTTGCCTACCTCGATGACTTCGGGGTCGGTCATGAACACGTCCTTCCTCCAAAGTGTGGATATCTTCCGAAAGGGCGTGAAGTTGACCGACTGGCTGAACCGCATGGAGCACGTCCTACGTGTCCACAAGGCTCCACTCGGCCAGTGGGGCGACCTTGCCACGACGCGGCTTGAAGACAAACTCTTCAAGTATGTGGTCAAGGAGTGGACTGCGCAGCAGCCGCACCTTGAGTGGCAGCCCATGCCGTGGGAGGCCTTCTGTGCGATCATGCGCAAGAAGTACACCCAACGTGAGGAGGCGTAGCGCGCCTTCCATAAGATCAAGGACTTCAGGCAGCTGGGCAGCTCGCTCGAATCCTACTTGAGCGAGTTCGTCGCACTCGTGGAAGAAGGCGAAAGCTTCACCGAGGGCGATGGGACTCAGACCTTCAAGTACCCGGAGTGCATGCTGCTGGAGTACTTGCGTGATGGTCTCGCCAGCGAGAAGCTGAAGGACAAGACCACCACGACAGCCACTGGCCAAGCTTGGACGAGCTGGAGGGCGCTGCGCGACTACATGAGCGAAGTGTATTCGGCGAACCCGAAGCACTACTCTGATGCACGGCCAAACGCACGTGCACAGCAAGGCCGCGACATGCGCATGGACGCTGCAGGGGCTGGTGGGTCAGCTGGACAGCGAGGCGGGGCCAAGGGCAAGCAGCCTACAAACCCTCCAGCCAAGAAGGCTGGTGGATACAAGGGCCCCAACAACAAGCGCAGCCGCGAGAATGACGAGCTGCAGGCGGCGCGTGAGCGTCGCAACACATCCTTCCGCGAAGGACTGTGCCACAATTGCATGCAGCCGGGCCACTTTAGGGCTCAGTGCCCTCAAACTGCTGGGGATGGACAAGAGGCCGCGGCGTTAGCTGCAGCAGGAGCACCTCGTGGAGATGGTGCAGCAGGAGGCCGCGGACAGGACCGTGGACAGGGTCGCAGTCGCGGCAATGGGCCCGGCCGTGGTAACAGACAGGGCCGTGGGACGGGTTTTCCCCACCCCTGAGTGACGTCAGTGGGGACCACTCAGGGGAAAAACTAGATCACGAGTGTGGGTTCATGTTTTCAGATGAGGATGTTAAACAATTTGAGTTTTTGACGGGTTCAAATTTCTCTATTGTCTTTTCTCCTCTTGTTGAACCGCATTCTACACTTGCTGACCGACATTGCCCACTAAACCTTGCATCTCCAGACGAGATGCATGATTGTACATGCTTAGTGGTGGCGACACCGACCACTGTACAAGAGTTGTGTGACACAGTGATTGAAGCAAACGCCCTCAAAGCAATGAGTTCAATCACGTTTGCAGTACCCTTAGTCGACGATTTTGACCCAGTCAAATTTAAAGACTGGAAAGTGCTAGCCGAATTCACACGTGCCCACAAGATGTGGACTCGAGTGGGTGAATCATGGGAGTTGCGACGCCCGTCGTACAGATTCCGTGTTTATCACAAACTCGGCTTACCGTCGTCGAGTCTGTTCACTCGGAAGAGTGGAGGCAACATGACGATGCAGTTCAAAGGACACCTAGCTGGTGCTCCCGTGAACGTACTGGCTGATAGTGGAGGGGAAGACTCTTTTGTTAGCCTTGGCTTTACCCGACAGGTTGGCCTGAAGTACGAGCCATCGAATCGCGCAGTTGTCGGTGACAACCGTACGGTACCCGTGATCGGTACTTGTACAGCGAAAAATTGTATTCAAGGGTACACACAGAGTATCACGTTGAAGGTACTCAACCTTCTTGACCCGTTTGACATGGTGCTAGGCGATCCCTGGCTCCGTGACAACAATGCTCTAATGTGCTTTGAGTCAAAGCGTTTGATCCTCCAAAAAGGACAACACCGCTTTACGTTGATTCCGAGTACGGAATTATCACCAACCCGACTCAAAGTCCATGCCAGCTTGTCTGCAATGCAGGTCAAGAGACGTATTCGACAAGGTTGTCGATACTTCTCGGCTCAGCTGCAGAAAGTGGAGGACGACGTGACGGAAGACACGCCACAAGAGATCAGATCTCTATTGGCGGAGTTCTCGGATGTGTTCCAAGACCCACCGGCTGGGCTTCCACCAGAAAGACACATGGGCCACACGATTCCGCTGCAACCGGAGGCGACTCCTCCGTTCAGACCCATGTATCGCCTTAGTACAGCAGAAAGGCGAGAGGCCGAACGCCAAATCAAATAGTACCTTGCAAAAGGGTGGATCGAGCCCAGTAGCTCGCCGTACGGTGCGCCGAATCTTTTTGGGAACAAAAAGGACGGTGGTTTACGCATGTGCGTGGATTACCGGGCGTTGAACAAGCTGACGGTGAAAAATCGATTCCCCTTACCGAGGATTGAGGACCTTTTTGACCAACTCCAAGGCACAAAAGTGTTTTCGTCCTTGGATTTGTCGCAAGGGTACCATCAAATTCGCATCACGGAAGATGATGTGCCCAAAACCGCGTTTCGAACGGACATGGGACACTATCAGTTCCGAGTGTTGTGCTTGGGGCTTACAAATGCCCCGGCAACCTTCCAAGGAGAAATGAACCGAACGTTCGCCAAACAACTCGGACAGCTTGTCTTGGTTTACCTGGATGGCATCCTGGCTTTCTCCAAATCAATGGAAGAGCACATAGAACATCTGCGCGAAGTTCTCGCAATCCTTCGGGAACAGAAGTTCTATGCGAAAGGGAGCAAGTGCAAGTTTGCACAAGACGAGCTCGAATACCTTGGACACATCGTCGGCAAGGACGGCATCCGTGTCGACCCACGAAAGGTCCAAGCCGTTGTGGACTGGCCACGTCCCGAAAATGTTGGGCAGATTCAGTCTTTCCTCGGCCTTGCAAACTACTTTCGACGGTTTATGCAAGGGTATTCGACCCTGGTAGCACCGCTAACCAGGCTCACGCAAAAAGACGTGCGTTGGGAATGGACATCTGATTGCGAGAACGCTTTTCTCAAGGTCAAAGAGCTTCTCTCCATAGCGCCTGTCCTAGCTCTTCCGGATCCATCGCAACCGTGGGAGGTTTGATGTGATGCGTCGGTAGTAGGACTTGGAGCCGTCCTCATGCAGAACGGTCACCCAGTTGCGTATGAGAGCTGGAAGCTCACCCCCGCGGAAATGCGATACACGACCGGGGATCAAGAGCTCCTTGCGGTAGTACACGCTTTCAAGATGTGGCGTTGCTACCACGAGGGTGCTGAAGGGGGTGTGACTGTCGTGAACGACCATAATCCATTGGTGTTTTTCCAAATGCAACCGAACCTGTCAAGACGACAGGCGCGTTGGAGTGAATACCTGAGTCGATTCTCGCTCACATGGGAATATCGGCCAGGACGCATCAATGTGGCCGACCCATAAAGCCGACAGCCTGTGGAAATTAAAGCAACCACCAAGGTCAGTGGGTGTTTTATGGCCATTGCAACAGCAACCGTACAACCACCAGATCCCCCTGCACCTCTGCGGCAACCACCACGAGAGATTATCCATTACAACGGTTTTGTAAACAGGATCCGGATGGGATACTGTGTGGATTCTTGGTTTCAAGACCCTCGAAAGCTGGACAAGTACGGCTTGGTGGAGGCCGCAGGAATCTTCTGGCACGGAGAACAAGTTGTTGTGCCAAACTTGGAAGACCTTCGAGCAAAGGTTATCTCCCAGTTCCACGACCCGCTGGTCGCAGGCCACGTGGGACCTCGAAAGACCGGACAGGCACTCTCGGACCACTATTGGTGGCTAGAGTGGAGTGTCGATGTCCGTAAGTATTGCATGACATGCGACCCATGTCTTCGGAATAAGGCTAGTAACAAGAAGCCTACTGGACTCCTCCAGCAGCTTCCCATTCCTTGGACTCCATGGGAGTCCGTCAGCATGGACTTCATTACTGGTCTTCCGGACACGGCCCGTGACCATGATGCAATACTAGTGGTTGTGGATCTTTTGACGAAGATGACACACTTCATTCCTACAACCACTGACGTGAACGCAGAGGAGACCGCTCGTCTCTTCTTTGAGGGTGGCATAAAGTACCACGGCTTGCCGTTGCGCATTATCTCCGATCGAGATCGAAATATTGCTAGTAAGTTCTGGCAAAAGATGCACGAACACTTCGGCAGTGAGTCGCAAATGTCGACAGCATTTCACCCTCAAACTGACGGACAAACAGAGCGCATGAATCGCACTCTGGAGCACATGCTCCGCATGTACGTGGACCCTACCATGCATGATTGGGACGAATTCCTAGCACCGGCAGAGTTTGCGGTGAACAACTCGGTGAATGAGTCCACACAGTTCACACCGTTCGTGTTGAACAGTGGTCGGCATCCAGTGGTACCCTCTTCATTGGTGAAGAGTGGGAGTACAGGAGGGCAGGTCCCTTCTGCTCAAGCCTTTGCCGAGCGCATCGACTCCTTGTTACAGGAGGCGAAGGGTCACCTTCAAGCAGCTCGGCAGCGACAAAAGGCATATGCCAACAAAGGTCGCGGAGAGGTCTCGTTTGACATCGGTGACAAAGTGCTGCTTAGCACTAAAAACCTTCGGCTGAAGTCGCCAGGGGCAAGAAAACTTCTACCGAAATGGATTGGGCCGTTTCCCATTGTGGCACGCATCGGGCCAGTGGCATACCGATTGCTACTTCCGCCGAGTATGAAGATACATGACGTGTTTCATGTGAGCCTGCTGGCTCCATACACGGCAGAAGGAGCCGTTCATCCACCGCCGACAGTCCTGGTTTCCGATGGCCAATACGAGGTCCTTTGCCTACTCCAGCACCGAGAGCGTACTCTTCGGTCGCGCGTTGTCAGGGAGTACCTCGTTCATTGGGCCGGTTGTGGACCTAAACATAATTCATGGGAGCCCGAATCTCGGTTGCCCACAGGGGTGGTCAACGAGCACTGGGGTGAGCTTGCAACTCGCACAGATCGACGCGTGGCAGGAGGTACCACCTGAACGTTGAAAAAGTGAACAACATTCCCACAGGGCAGCATTCATGGACAGCGACCATAGGAGGTTGGGGACGCCCAACATGGTTGTCGCGCGGACGCTCCAGCCTAAAGGGGGGAGGCCGCTAGCCGTGCTGACCTACAAGCTGCAGCTTAGGTCTAAGTACCATGCAGGCGTTCATGTTTAGCTGGTGATTGAAATTATTGATTTTCTCTCACAATGTTGATGACTCACTGACTGACAATCCTACTTGTTGTTCATGAACCGGGACGGTTCATAATAAGTGGGGAGGAATGTAGCGGGAGGGCCGGTTCGGCCCTCCC
>SZWC01025120.1:632-23963 GCA_023375785.1 Penium margaritaceum | reverse complement strand
CTGTCATGTCGTAGCTCCTGGATAAGTCCCTGGACGATCCGGAGTCCTGTCGGGTCGTCACGATCTCCAATGCGGCCACCGCTCACCATCAGCTCCGGGTACACCCGTAGCTGCCACGGCTGTGGCTCGTGACGGGTGGAAGCCACACATACCAACACTCCCCCTGGCTGACACATCCGTCAAGGCCACAATGGCTGAGCAAAGACAGGACAGGATGGTTCGGGAAACCAATCATGACAAGCACCGATCAAGCATGCCACAGCACAGGGTCTCCTCGTGACAATGGTGCATCCCACCAAGTGCCCGGGTCTCGACCATGCACAAAGGCAATCACACACACGTGTCAAACATCATGCAAGAGAGAGAAAGAAACAAGGTCTCCGCGTGACTCCGGAAAATGTCTCCGGGTATCCGGGTCTCGACCACATCATGCATGGATCACACATAGCACATGGGGACAATGGGTCTCCACATCACACCGGTGGAACTCACCAGGTGCGCGGGTCTCGACCACATCATGCATGGATCACACCTAACACACGGAGGCAATGGGTCTCCACATCATACCAGTGGAACTCACCAGGTGTGCGGGTCTCGACCAGCATAACCTCAATCACAACATCGTGCCACACTCCAAACAACCTCGCTGTCCTCACAAGAGTGTCAGGCCAACGCCCACACACCAACACTCCCCCTGGACTGCAGTGGCTGACAGTACGAGCAAAGCTGATGGCTGCTCCCAACACAATCCGTGAGGAGGGAGCACGGCTCCCCCATGGCCACATACCCCTGCACAGAAATAGCAAGGGTGACGACGATGCTGGTGGGATGTGCTCAGACAGAGCCTCACCCCGGAGCGGCGTCGTCGCTGCCATCGTCATCGCTGTCGTAGTCGTCACTACTGTCGTCATCTGCTGATGTGACTGGTGCAGCGCTGAGGGCCTCCTCCAAAACAATCGCCTGCTGTATGGCCTCCAGCTGCTGAGCTGCATATCGCCTCGCGGCCTCCGCAGCGTCGAGGCGTGTGTGGAGCTCGACAAGCTCTGAAGCGGCAGCCAACCGGCTGGCTGCATCTACGGCGTGCAGGCGGTCAGTCGCGGAATGAATCTGATGGTGGACCTCCATCATGTGCGCGTCGGCGCAAGTCACTGCCTCCTGCATCCTCATCTCCTCGTCGCGTAGGAAGTTCTCCACGCCAATAGGCGACTCAGCTGCTGCCTGATCACCAGCTGCTGGCAGGGGGTCGTCACCACTGAGCGCGTCCGCATCCGTAGCAGCTGTACCAGAAGTGGGTGGTGCTGCGGAGTCACTGGCTACTGCTGACACACTCGAAACTCGAGTGCCAGGTGGCCAGACGTTGTCATCCGTCGGTGTATCTGCCGCTGCAGCGTCGTCGCTGTCATCGGGAACCCATACACCCTGCAGAAACGCCGAGCCCCTGGTGCACAACCAATCGTCCACCTGCTGCTGCGCTTCCGCCCGTCGCCAACGTGCATCTTGTAGGGACCACTCCGTAGCCTCGAGACGGGTGCGCACATCCTCCATGCACATCTCAGCAACCTGTCGTGCAGAAGCATCTGTAGTGTACCAACGGCTGCTAGCCTCCCGGAGCTCGGCCATGAGACTCTGCACGTGCGCCTCCGCTCGAGCCACCATTGCCTCATGCTCTTCGACCATGGAGCGTAGGCGCTCGGGTACAGGAGCTGTAGCTCGGACGAGCGTAGCTATGTCATCGGCTGGAACCGCCGTGGTGTCAACGACATCGGTCAGGGTAGCGGGGTGTCGGATGTCTGCAGCTCGCTCTGCATCCTCCATGTCGCACATGCGGACGTCTGCTCTCACCGAGAGGCTATCGCGTGCTCTAGCCGCGGCTACTGCAAGAACGGCAGCGCACTGGGCCTCTATGTCTACCTCCGACCCTGCGTCCAACCGCTCCACGACGGACGACTGGTCCTCATCGAGGAGGTCTACCTGGCAGTCAATCACCTCCTCCTGCTGCCCAGCACTATCTGCCAGAACCACCTGGGCGTCTGCTGTGGGCCGAGCATCAGCACCTGTATCACCTGCTCCTCCTGCTGCTGCTCCTGGCACCATGGCAGCTGTCTCTACACCAGCTAATGCAGGAGCGTGCGCATCGTCGGGTGCAGCTCCGGCATCGGCCGTCGTCACGTCATCCGCCAAAACATCAACGATCACCAACTCCATCCCCGACTCTGACTCAGCATCGGACCAATCCTCCTCTGACGAAGAGTCTCCGTCACAGCGAATGTCTCCCCCCGCTGAACTCTCTGCTAGCTGAGTCTGCTGGGTGGCGTCATCCGCCTCGATCATCCTGCGCTGTAGAGCAGTCGCATCACCAATGCCGAGCTCCGTCGCGGTCGTCAGCGGCCACACCATCTCCCCCACGACTGGCACCTCGGCAGGAGCTGTGGGGACTCGACAGACCAACCCGTGGACAGGAGACGAGGGGATCTCGTCACCTGAGACTCCTCCCAGAGCCGCGTCTACTGCCAACGTCCCGTCAGTAGCAATAACTGCAACCGCTGCTACTGTCACGACGTCGATGGCTGCCGACACAACCATTGCCTGGACGTCTGGCGACACTCCACTGGTCACCAATGTAGCGGAACTGACGTCTGCTCCACATGTGCCGGCTGACACTGCTACTGCTACTACTGCCTCATCCACTGGTACTGCCCCACCTGCCTCTGTGGTCTCGTCCGTCTACGACTCCACGTCGGACCACTCGTCGGATGGCTCGTCCTCAATGAGAGCGCTTTGTCGTGAAGCACCGTCTGTCGCATCCCTCATACACTCTCCGGTGGTCGTCGGCAAACACTCCATCTCCCCCTCGATCAACGCACCGGTAGAAGCTGCGAAGGGGTACCGCACCAACCCTGCAACTGGGGAGGAGGGAGTCAGCTCCGTGGTGACGTCTGCCACTGCTGCGTCTGCTGCTGCCTCCTGCATACGTCTCGCCAAATGTGATATCCGCTGCCTCGTGTGCTGAGTCCGAGAACGACGATGGCAAGCCGAAGAGACTACTACAGAAGTGGAGGGGTCACTGGTCAGGATGACTCCAACTGCCTCTAGCACAGAGCGTAGGGTGTCAGATGTAGAGCTAAGGTCGGGAGGCGTGGCATCGTCAGGTGATGACACTGACGGAGGTGAGGATGGCGAGAAGGAAGAAAAAGGTGTGTGAAGCGGCACGGTGCCAACAGCCCGCTCAGAGACCACATGGTTTGTGAGCTGTTGCACCATACGCTTCAGACCCTGGAGCTCGGCGTACACCACCGCCATAGCTCCACTGAGGGGCGCGACTGTATGAGNAGGGCGGGACCGTAACCAGGGCGGTCGCCACCCAGCAGGGCGCTGGCGACACTGGCGCCAGCCATGGTGTCGATCACCACAAAAGAAGCAGGCAAAGTTGTTGGACGCCGGAGGCGTGTGCCACGGCTGCAACTGCCACTGTGGACGTGGCATCTGCCACGTATGCAGAGCCGGTGCCAGCCACGGCACCGGCTGCGCTCCCTGCCACGCCAATGTGCTCATCTCTAGAGTGTGGCGTGGGTGAGTGTGCCAGACACTCGCTCCCGCTGGCTCAAGGCCACAGGAGGAGGTGGATGGCCAAAACGCAGTCTCTCAGACGTGCTACGACACCGTCACAAGGACGCTCACCACCACACTAGTGGTGCGCTATTGTGCGACTCAAGTGTGCAACCTCAGGTCGCCTTCGGTGCTGATTCTGCACCGGGTGCCGTCGTCAACCGACGGCTGTGGCCTCAAGCCACCTTCGCTGCTGCTGCTATGACTGCGAATCTCGCGACGGGTGCTGCTACAGCGGTTCCCGTCGTCAGCCGACGGTGGTGGCCTCAGGCCACAGTTAAAAGATGACCAAGAAAAATACAAAACAAAAGTAAAGGGAACCCCCCGGTTTTTTTTTCTCTTTTTTTTTCTTTTTTTTTTTCAGGTGCCACCTTCTCGGGTGCCCTTATTGGGGTTGTCAAGGGGTNCCCGACCGAGGGGACCCCCCCCCCCGGACGGGTCCCTCGCGTCGGGCCCCCTCAGGCCCGACGGCAGCAGTTGCTGCAGCAACTGCTGCTGCGGTTGCTGCAGCAACTGCTGCTGCGGTTGCTGTAGCAATTGCTGCTGCTGCTGCTGCAGCTGTTGCTGTTGATGCGGCTGCTGCTGCGGCTGCTGCCTGCTGCTACTGCTGCTGTTGTGAATGCTACTACAGCAGCTGCTGCAGCTGCTCGCCGCCGCCGCTACTGCTATGGCTGCTGCCCGCCGCCGCTGCTGCTGCTGCAGGTGCGTGCTGCCGCTGCCGCTGCTGCGGTTGCTGCCCGCCGGCACCGCCGCTGCTGCTGCTGCTGCCGCTGCGCCTGCTGCACGCCGCTGCTGCTACTGCAGCTGCTTGCCGCTGCTGCCGCTGCTGTTGGTCACTGCCGCCTGCTGCTGCTGCTTGCAGCTGCTAGCTGCTGCTGCCGCTCGCTGCTGTTGCTGCGTGCTGCCACTGCACGCAGCCGCCGCTGCCGGAAGCTGCTGCTTCTCCTGCGAGTTGCTTCTCCTCCCTTTTTTTTTGTGTACACACCGGTAGCCAGACACGTCTGCTACTGCCACCCGGTGCTGCTGCTGCAGTGGGTGCTTCTCGTAGCCGCTACCGCCGCAGGTGCTTCCCGCCGTTCGTTGCTGCTACGGCCGCTGTTGCTTGCAGCTGCCACCGTTGTCTCTGCTACCTCCACCGCTTCGCTGCAACGTAGTCGCGGTGGGTCCCTCCAGGATCTGCTGCTGCTGCTATGGGTGGCTGCCGCTGCTGCCACTCACTGCTGCTTCTGCTGCTGCGTCTCTGCTGCACAGCACAACGAGCTGTGGCTCGTTTGCTCTGATACCATGAGAAGTTTCCTAGAACCTTCCTAACCACTTGCCGCGACACTAGGCGTCAGCGCCAGGTCAGCGTGTGACAACAGTCACAAGTTAGAGACAAAACTGCAAGGGTCTGGGTTGGGACACGAACAGAGTGTCAGGAAACTCAAACTGAATATAATTGCAGAGAGAGATGACAACTGACAAGCACACAGCATAAATACCTACCGCGGCACACGGCGGGTGACGCACGCGGCAGTGTCAGTTTGTCCTAAAACCGACTCAAAACCACTGTTTTGGCCGCAACTCTGCGCACAGGCATCCGAACGCGACACTGTCTGAACCTAGAGATGCAGAATCTCGAGCCGGACGCTACGACTGGTCACACGCACAAGTCCGGCATCGATCGGTGGACGGACAATGCAAAACATGCAAATCGGGCTCGAGAGCCAGTCCACCGAGAAAACTCTAGCACCTGCAGAAAAACTACAGAGCACCCCAGCAAGCACCCGGGACGTCGTGGCAATCGTCTGGCAGCTACTGGTGGCTGGATCCACCAACCGTCAGTGCTGCGGCGCCAGCTGGGCCCGCATCAGGGATCTGTCATGTCGTAGCTCCTGGATAAGTCCCTGGACGATCCGGAGTCCTGTCGGGTCGTCACGATCTCCAATGCGGCCACCGCTCACCATCAGCTCCGGGTACACCCGTAGCTGCCACGGCTGTGGCTCGTGACGGGTGGAAGCCACACATACCAACACGGCTGATCTCTAGGTTCTTGACTAGTGGTTTTGGAGCTCGAGCATGGTGACTCTAGTTCAACTACCGGACTAGCTCAGTCGCTCACATGAGCGACTGAGCGATCGCGTCGAGCTTGCCCGGATAACAGTTCGCCTGACCGTTTCTGACAAGTTGTCAGGCAAACTGCTTGCTCACACGTGTACATGGCGAGATTGAGAGTTCAAAGTTCAAATTTTGATTCTCGAACGACTACAAGGTACATGCGGGACGCGCACGCGGACCATCCACTCGCTACACATCATCAAATTTAAGGACCGTTAAAATATTGAACAGACCCATTCGACGAAATTAAAGCTCCAATTATCCACGAATTCGACCAATTAGGAACACTAAATTCATTCAAAACAGAAAATTCACATCAAAATTAAAGATCAGATAATTCTTAAAATCCGAAACGTCAAATTTAAAAAACAAGGGGTAAGTACCTGTCGTGGCGCCCGGCGGGTGTCGCACGCGACAGTGCAAGATCTGTCCTAAAACCGGCCCAACACCATTTTTTTGGCCGTAACTCTGCGCAGACATATCAAAACGCTACGCTGTCTGAACCTAGACGTGCAAGATCGAAAGCCGGACGCTACGACTAGTCACATGCATGCATCCGGCATCAAACGGTGGACACACCATGCAAAAACATGCAAAACGGGCCCACGACCAGTCCACCGATAAACTCCTGCGTGCTGCAGAAAAACTGCACGAGGTCCCGAGTAGCGTCCAGAGCTCTGGAACGGTCGTCAGTCAGCTCCAGGATGGTAGATCGCCACGAGATGACGCACCGGTGCCTCCAGGGTCCGCATCACAGATCTGCACGAGTATGGACATGGCCGAGTGGTCACAGTAAACTGTACAAGTCGACAGAAACGTCACAAATCACAACACTCCCCCATGACCCGATGGTACGCATGTCCATACACGTGTAGCACTGAGACGAGTACAAAAACAAGTACAACGACAAATGTGGCACGGACACAAACACACCCCACACTCAACCACTCTGAGGCAAGGGGCGAAGTCCAACAGAACGAATGGCCACCAGGAACTTTTCGCGTGCTAGTGCCTTCGTCAAGAAGTTAGCATGCTGCATGTCAATGCCAACCCAAATGACGGAGATCACGTGTCGCTCCATCAGATCACGCACGAAGTGGTGCTCAACCGCAATGTGCTTCGTGCGAGCATGAAAGACACCAAAGTTCTCCGCGATGGCAAGAGCACACTGGTTGTCACAACGAAGCACAATGGCGGGTACTGACTGGCCAAGCTCAAGGAACTGGCGCTACAGCCATACCGCCTCAACAACCACTACACCCAGAGCAACGTACTCTACCTCCGATGAGCTACGTGCAATGCAGCCCTGCTTCTCGCTGCGCCAGGACACAGCGGTGCCACCGAGCAGGAACACGTAACCGGTGCGATTGCATCCATTTGGGCTCTAGGCCCAGTGGCTGTTGGTGTACCCGTCAAGGACCACCTAACACTGCCGGCGAAAGCAGAGTACGAGGTACGGTGTGGAGACTACGTACCGCACCACTCGCACAGCCGCGTGAAGGGCTCTAGCGCGTGGAGCCTGCGAAAAGTGGGCAAGGAGGTTGACGGAAAATGCGATGTCAGGACGTGTGGTAGTGGCCAGGTACATCAAAGATGCGAAGAGACGGAGGCACAGGGTCACATCCACTGTCTCCCCCAGCTGTGTGGGATCGTCAACCTTAAGGGCATCCTGCCCGTCAGGTGTGAGAGGTGTGGAAGCCGTGGGCACTGCGCCGAGAAGGTCTCTGAAGCGCTCCCCCACAATACGTGCGTATCGGGCCTGATGCAGTAGTAGAGTACCACGTCTGCGGTCTCGCACGATCTCCATGCCAAGAAACACCGTTGCAGGACCAAGGTCCTTCATCCTGTAGGCAGTCTGGAGGACAGCCTTGGCCTCCTTCACGGTCTCCAATGAAGGAGACGCGATCAGAAGGTCGTCGACATAGACCAGGTTGGCGGTGAATCACTCAGGCGTCCGTCGGATGAAGAGAGAGGGATCTGCCTCGCTCTGTACATATCCCACACGAGTCAGGGTGCCAGTGATCTTCTGGTCCCAGCACCGAGGAGACTGCTTGAGGCCGTACAAGGACTTGCACAAGCACCAGACCTTGTCACCGTCCTCAAAGCCGGATGGCTGAGCCACGTAAATCTCCTCATCTAGAGAGCCATGGAGGAATGCATTGTTCACATCCATCTGGTGCAGTTCCCAGTCATGCTGAGCCACAACACCGAACAGAGCTCGAGCTGAGGTCATGCGGCCGACAGGGGTAAAAGTGTCAGTGTAATCAATACCCTCAATCTGAGAGTACCCCTTGACGACCAACCGAGCCTTGTGGCATTCCAGTGAGCCATCTGGCTTCACCTTTTTGCAAAAAACCTACTTGACCTGAATAGCCTTCCTCCTAGGTGGAAGGTCAACTAGCTCGTAAACTCCGTGCTCTCGGATGGCGCGAAGCTCATCCTCACAACCAGCACGCCAAGTGTCAACATCATGTGACGAGAGAGCTTCCCTCAGTGTGCCCGGGTCAGGCGCCATAGAGGGAGAGCTCTGCGTGGCAAGAACGCACGCCTCAGTGCTAGGTCTGACGACCACAAGATCGTGGTCGTGATCGTGGTCTGTACCAAGCAATATGAAACTCGCGAGTGACGAGGTCGTGCCCTACGGGACACGCTAGATGTATCTCTGCGTACTCAGTGCGGATACTCAGGCCTAGGGCCTTTGTGCCGGGATCACCACTCGCGATGCTGCGAGCGGAGCGCCTCGGTGTGGGACCAGACACTCGCTGAGCTCCGGAGTCTAATGGTCGAAGACGACCCCCAGGCTCACGGGAGTAACCCGGACTCGAGGGGCGCACCTGAGGCTCAGGAACGGGCACAATCGCAGCTGGGGAGGGCTGAGGCAAGGAAGGTGGTGAGAAGATGTGGCTGTGGGAGACGCGGAGCTCGGTGTGACAGTAGGAGTAAGTGAGGCAGGTCCACGCACAGAGGCAGGAGTGCCAGCGCACATAGGTACGGTCACAAGAGTATGCACAGGTGCAGGACCACGGGTACCTGTGGGGTGTGAAGGGACAGGGGTAGAAGCCGGCGATGGAGGAGAGAACTCTGGACCAACAGCGATGATCCCTGGGTCAACAAGCGCCGGAGAAGTGGAGGGAGCTCGAACGGACACATCAGCCTGGCGATCGGTTCTCGCAAACGCAGACTCCCCCATCTGTCGAGAAACCTCACACGTGGGAATGTGTGTGACGGACAACGACGTGATCGAAGTCAGATCACGGTAGGTTAGGAACTCAAAGAAGAGCGCGTAGCGGGATTCAACAATGCGACGACGAGTAGGGTCCCAAAAATGCCATGCCTTCGACCGCGGGGAGATACCGATGAAGGCATACAAGTGACCCCGCGGTGGGACCTTAGACCCTTGCTGGTCCTCAGTGTTCCACACAGAAGCCAAGGATTCCAGACACGAGCGAGGCGCAAGTCAGCACGGTGGTCAAACCAGAGCACATACGGTGTAACGTGGTCCGGAAGAGGACCGTGCGGGAGGCAGTTCCAGACCCAAGACATGTAAAAAATCCTTCAAAAGCGAAAGACTCCGGAAGACCACACTCAGACCGCATAGCACAAACCACATCGTCCATGGTGCAGTTCCAGTGCTCAGGAACACCTTTTTGCTGAGGAGTAGCAGGAGCGGAGACCTGGTGAAAAATCCCGGGCTCGATGAAGAAGCTGTCCAACTCGCCAAGGAACTCGCTGCCGCGATCCAAGCAGAAGGTGTGTAGCGTGTGGCGAGACTGATGCTCAGCCATCACTAGCCAGAGGCAAACCGCGAGAGCGACGTCACTCTTCTGGCGCAAGATGTAGACCCACCGCATCCAGGTGAAGTCATCAGTCAGGGTCAGGACGTATCGGCCCCGATCGGACAGAGACTCGACAGGTAGGGGACCAAGAAGGTTCGAATGAACTAACTCGAGAGGGCGAAGTACGCGTGCATGGGAGTCAGGATAGGTGCAACGATGCACCTTACCCTGAGTGCAGAAGAGGCAGTCGGTCTTGGGCGGCTTCTCGAAAGAAGTTACGTCAAGAATGAGGGCGGGCTGTGTCTGAATGAGCTTCGACACAGTGTCGGAGCCTACATGACACAGGCGGCGATGAAGCGATTGCTGGTGCTTAGGAGACAGAATACCAGTGACAAAAACACGAGCAGAGGGGGAGGGGGAGAAAAGAGCACAAGTCCGAGAGACACGATACAGGTCATCCACAACAGAGGCACGAAGGACAATGCTACGAGTGTCAATAGCAGTCACAGTCGCGGACTCTGTAGTGTGCTCCACACAAAGTCCCATCAATGTGCAAGCACGTACTCAAAGCAAAGTGAGCTCAAGGTCAAGCACAAACAGCACCTTGGAAAGATACAGGGGGCCAGACGGACCATCAAAACAGATGACCCCAATACTCTGGACTGGCAAGGATTGACTAGAGCCTGTGCGAACAGAACGAACAGACACAACAGGGCCGAGAACAAAGAAATCACTACGACGACAGGTCATGTGATGAGTGGCATCAGAGTCGATGATCCAAGTGCCACCGGGATCATGACTAGAGGACTTCACCGTACAATGGGCAACAGAACACTCGGCCTCGGACGGACGCTGGGTAGCAGGTGGGGAGGAACGACGAAGGGCACAAAGGTGAGACTCATGAATCCAATCTGTACAGTCAGGCCCATGGTCATCACATGCCAACTGTGCCCCTCCACACGAGTCATCCCGAGCCACAAGAATAGACGAACAGACAGTCTGTCAACCACCCGGCTGTGACATCACACTCGCACCTCCCTGAAAGTGAAGCGCCAGAAGGTGTCGAAGCTCGGCGATGGTGCGGTCATTTGGGTCTGGGTCGCCGCTGGTCGCCGGTGGTGAAGCGGGAACTGCTGCGATCGTGGTCACCGCACGTCCGGAGGATGTGCTGATCGACGTAGACCGTAGTTTGTGCGCAGCCTGGAGCCCGCAAGTAATCCGCGCCAGTCGAGCAGCTGCTGGCACTCGATGTAGCGATGGGCGCCTCCATAGTTGTAGTAGTGAACGGAGCGTCCACTGCAATTGCCCGATGACAGCTGCTACTGCGGCTGTTGCTGGCCCGAGCTGCACCTTTGTTACCCCTTCTTCCCGTGTGCTGCTGCCACAATACACTGTGTCTGGGTCAGTGTAATTGGGGTGGAAGGGGAGGAGGAGGATGAGACAGAGGATGGAGGAGTCTATAGGAGGGGCATCGGTGATGATGCAACGACTGCTACAGCAATGGAGGTCTCCTGATGAGCCACGGCTGCCTCACCTGGAGGAAGAGCTGGTGCGCCCAGGGAAGAAGCTACAGTGAGGCCAAAAAAGGCTCTAGCATGGCGGCGCTGTACTACGTGAAGATGTCTGTGTGCTCAAGGCAAACCCCGAGCATGATCGTGCGGAGTGTCCAAAGCTGTGTACCTCCTGAGGTCCCTAGGCACGTGTAAATGCGCATGGTGCGTCGCCAGTAGTCGGCTGCAGGCTCGAAAGGCCCTTGGCAAAGGGAGTGAAAGGCACATATGTGCGCGGCGCGGGTGGCATGCGTCTCTATAACAAGCAGGGACAATGCTAGGTCCCAGCCCCCGTGTGGATCAGCGCCGGTGCTTGTGCTCGCCTTGCCAAAGAACGAGCGAAAGTTGAGGACGGTCTCGCGCGACATGGCGTAGAGAAGTCCGTGCATCACCCTAGCCGCTGTCAGCACCTGAGCTCAGTCCGTAGTCTGATACGGACTGTGGTAGTAGGGCCACACGCCCTCGGAAGTGGCCCAGACCTGAAAGAGGATCTCCAAGCAGTCAAAGCCGTCCTCGCTGACATACCGTTAGGGCGGCGTCTCGAAGTCCTTGGGTTGTCGCTCCGTAGGGAGAGCAATCACAGGCTGGGAAGGACGAGGGATGGGAAAGACGCCGGGAAGAGGGAAGTCGTTGGGGTGGAGGTCAGGCGACGATCGAAGCTCCGGAAAGCGGGATGCGTGTGGGGGCCGAGAGCTCATCTGAAGCTGACGGATACGCTCCTGAAGCACATGAATCTCGCCCTCGGGGGAGTCGCCCTCCATGCCAGGCATGTCTCGATCCTCGTCCCAAGGATCAAGAGGTGGTGGGTCAGCTCCAGCTCCTGTCTCCGGTGCTGGACCTGACTTCTGTGTAGAGGGTGCAACCCCAGCCGCTCCCTCAGAAGTCTGTCGTGGAGTCGTGGAATGTCCTCGAAGAAGCTTGGTGAGTGTGCAGATGGCGTCAGTCTGCTCCCGCTGCAAGCGACACATCTCGTCCTGTTGGCTGTGCAGGTCCTCAATGGCTTGTGAACATGAGCTCATGACCCTTGAGGAGGAAGAAGAGGGATCTAGTACCCTTTTTCTCCTCTCGTCGGACGGAGCCATGGTGCCGCTCATTATGGGCCGAGACGTCAACGTGGTCGAATTGTAGAAGCGTGAGTGTTTCTCGAGGATTTGAAATGCTGGCAATTTTTGACCCTCGGACCAAAAATTTCACCAAGGCAAGTGCTGATGTCAGCAAGAAGTTGCTGACGTCAGCAAGACCTGATGACGTCAGTAAGTAAAAATGCTGGCATCAGCTCGCCTCCCCCCTATTTTTTTATCAACCTTCGCGGTTGCTGCGCGAGCGGTCGGTTGCTCCACAACAGCCATGCGGAAGCTGAGCGGAAGACGTCGCGCAGCTTCCGCTTAGCTGTTGCTGCTGCTGCGGCGTTGGCTGCAGCAGCAGCCACGCTGCTACGTACGGGACAGCCGCCTGGCGGCTGCATGCGCGGCCGTGGCAGCAGCTCCACACTACTGCTGCTGTTGTGCGCTGCGGCTACTGCTGGCTGCCGCCGCCGCTGCGTGCTACTGTCGCTACTGTTGCTACGCTGCTGCTGTTGCCGCTACTACTGCTGCCATTGCTACTACGCTACTGCTGCGCTGCTGCTACGCTGCTGCCGCCACTGCTGCTGCCGCCGCTGCTGCTGCCGCTGCTGCTATGCTGCTACTGTGCTACTGCCACTGCGTACTGCTGTTGTGCTGCTGCCGCCGCGTGCTGTTGCTGCCGCCATGCGCTGCTGCCGCCGCTGCTGCCACCCTCATGCTGCTGCTACTCAGTGCTACTGTCTGCAGCTGCTAGCAACTGCAGTCTAACACAGCTGTCTCTTGCTGCCGCTAGCAACTGCTACTGATGCAATCTCACGTAGTGACGGTGAGCGACATCGACGGCAATCCGCTGTCGTCGTTGATAGGTCCCTGTGGATCTGCTGCAGCGGTGACTCTCACTACTGTTGTTCTGCTGTGTCTCTACTGTGCAGCTTGGTGAGAACTGTCTCACCGCTCTGATACCATGAGAAGATGCGTGGAAGCTTCCTAGCAACACAGCCGCTGACTAGGCGTTAGTGCCCGGTTAGATGGTGACGACAGTCACAAGTCGTGCACACAACGGCAAGGGTTTGGCTAGGAGACACAAGGCAAGGTGTCTGAATCCTTCAATAGAATTTGCAGAGAGAAATGAAAAAATGACAGGTCCATGACATAAGTACCTGCCGCGGCGCACGGCGGGTGTCGCATGCGACAGTGCAAGATCTGTCCTAAAACCGGCCCAAAACCAATGTTTTGGCCGTAACTCTGCGCAGACATCAGAACAATACGATGTATGAACCTAGACATACAGGATCAAAAGCCGGACGCTACGACTGGTCACATGCATGCATCCGGCATCAAACGGTGGACACACAATGCAAAAACATGCAAATCGAGCCCACGGTCAGTCCACCGATAAAATCCTGCATGCTGTAGAAAAACTATAGGAGGTCTCGGGTAGCATCCAGAGCTCTGGAACGGTCGTCAGTCAGCTCCAGGATGGTAGTCCGCCACCAGATGAAGCACGGGTGCCTCCAGGGTCCGCATCAGGGATCTGCACGAGTATGGACACGGCCGAGTGGTCACAGTAAGCTGTACAGGTCAACAGGAACGTCACAAATCACAACATGGTGCCCATGCTTTTCGCTGTGCGAGTGAAAACGGAAGAAAGGACAACTGTACCCACGCCCTCGAATATGGACTTCGCCGACTTTGAGGGCAAAATGGGCGATGCTCACACTGGCATCGCCGATGTTAGAAGTAACCCCGTCGCGAGTTTTGGAAGTCGCAAGTGCGAACTCCAAAACTCGCGTTAGGTTGCCCCGCGTCTCGCAAACCCCCACCCTACAATATCTGACAAGCCCCCTACTTGAACCGGGGGTAAGTATTATATTTTCTTACTTGCCTGGGTACCTGCCGGGCTCCACGGTAGCGGGGCCCGGCAGATCCCCTTTCTATTATCACAGCGTGCGCCGCATGTCGCAACCCCCCCCCCCCCCCCAATATCCGACAAATCCCCTAGTTCAACTACAGGGTTTGGGTTTTATTTTTTTACTTGCCCGGGTACGTGCCGGGCCCCGCGATAGCGGGACCCGGCAGGTCCCCTTCTATCACACGTGCGCCGCATCTCGCAAACCCCCCCCCTAATATCATACAAACCCTGTAGTTACACTGGGGGGTTTGGGTTTTATTGTTTTACTTGCCTGGGTACCTGCAGGGCCCTACGGTAGCAAAGCCCGGCAGGTTCCCTTTCTTGTATCACAGCGTGCGCCGCATGTAGCAAACACCCCCCCTCCAATGTCATACAAACCCCCTAGTTAAACTGCGGGGTTTGAGTTTTTCATCTCGCCCGGGCACCTGCTGGGCCCCGCGGTAGCGGGGCCCGGCAGATGCCGTCCCTTCTATCACAACGTGTGCCGTATCCTGCAAGCTCCCCCTCCCAAACCCTCGACAAATCCCCTAGTTATAATGAGGGGTTTGGCAGAGTCATCGTGAGCTCGTAGGGAGGTTTAACAGCGAAACCCCTCTTGCAAGCTGGCAATGACTGGCGAAGTTGGACTTAGCCTTCAAAGTCAAAATCCATGTCAAATCTGTGAAATACACGAAATTTATGGCAGTCGTGCCCGTTTGCGCTCGCTCAATGAAAAACATGGGCACCACTATAATTGTTTTCCGACTACGGATAGTGCTCACTTCTCGTTTTCGACTTTGGACACCGTCGTCTTTCCGTTTTCGACTATGGACACCGCTGCTTTATCTGGCAAAACGATATATTACTACTCCATCCAATTGTGTAATGACAGAAATGCCCCCTCGAAAGTTTAGGGACTTGTGTACGTCTAGTATGTAACACTCCACTTAAGCAAAACAAATTCCAGCACAGAGAGAACCTGAAGCGGTCAGCTATAAATTGGTAAAGACGTCGATATGTGTCTAAAAGAACTATAGAATGTACCCAAACGCCACTTAAGTCCATGCAACAGTTGGCTTGAAAATCAAGAAACCATCATGGCATTCCATCAAGCTTAAGAAGCACATTGCAGAACCTTTTTTTTCACATATGGTAAAAAATGGACTAAAAGCATTCCATGGGGAAGTGCTCTAACTTTCCTTTGGTTTCATGCATTTCCTTCTATGGGGTCGTGGATTTACATTTTGCCAGATACAACCATTGTGAGCAAAATTTCTTCGTTTTAGGTCAAAATTCACCACCATTGGCATTGCGGTTGAATATTCAACATCCGGTATGCGGCCATCTTATCCCACCACATACAAGCCTGCCTCTGGTGTAGAGGTGGTAGGCTTGCTCAAACCCCCTCCCTCCACCCTATTACGTCGAGTGCAATGTAGGTGGTCCACATGGATGACGTGTGGGACAAAAGACAATTAGAGGATTCTGCGCCGTAAAAATCCTGAGATCCGTGCGTGGTAGGCCACGAATGTAAGGACAAAAATGCCCACTCGCGATGTTCCGGGGATCGTGCACGTCAAGGACGCAACACACCCCGAAGTCCAAAACATCACAAATTGACCTCTCGTGGATCCATTTCTTTTGCCATGACTGCTCCCTCCTTCCATCTCACATGTAAGTTTGCACATCATAAGCATTGTGGCCCACTCTTGGTTGAAACGCAAAGAAGGGTATTAGGGTGCTTCCCTCATTTTGTAACCCAAGCGCACAGGGTCTCATGACATGTTACACACTTCTTATCAAAGCATAATGGAATTGGCACATGTGAATCAGACTAAAACCACGATTGGGATGCTTTCACATTATGAAAATGCAACATTTTGGATCAAGATGTTCCTCGTGTCGTAGATTACAGCAACTGCCAAGACATTGTGTTGGAACGGCAACATGCAAGCATGGCGCAATAGTCACGCATTATGCGAGTTGCAAAGTTTTTCACCACAGCACAAGGACGTGGGGATATAGAGTGGCTCACTGTTGTGACGAGAGTCGTCTCCGTCTGTTTGTATAGCTGACTGTGACCACACAGCCGTGTCCATGTCCATGGAGATACCTAATGCACACGTAACTCGCGCCGGAGCACTGACGGGTGGTGGCTCCTCCCACCTGCAGTTGCAACACAGCTGCCACGACATCCCGGGTGCTTGCTAAGGTGCTGTGCAGTTTTTCTACAGTCGCTAGAGTTTTCTCGGTGGACCGGCTCTGGAGCCCGACTCACATGTTTTGCATTGTCTATTCACTGATCGATGCCGGACCTGTGTGTGTGACCAATCATAGCATCCAACTCAAAATTCTGCATCTCTAGGTTCACACCGTGTTGTTTTAGATGCTTGTGTGTAGAGTTACATCCAAACAGTGGTTTTGGGTAGGTTGTAGGATAAACTCACACTACCGCGTGCATCACCCACAGTGCGCCGTGACAGGTATTCATGTTCTATTCTTGTTAGTTGTCATTTCTCTCTACATTACCAAGCTACTAGAGCTTATGAGGCTTTGCGCATCTCCCTAGCCTAACCCTCGCTGTTTCTTGTACTTGCCTGTTTGCTAGTTCACCAGTTGACTCGACAATGTCGCCACATCAAGAGCAACAAGGCTAGGAAGCTTCCTAGTAGCTTGTCATAATATATGAGCAACGAGACCTCTCTTGCTGAGCTTCATCACATAGACGCAACACCAATAACAGTAGTGAGAGTCACCGCCACAGTCGTATCCTGGAACATGTCGCTTAAAGCATTGGCAATAGAGGCGTGGCCCCAACGTCAGGAGCAGCGGCGTCACCATGTAATCGCCACCACTGTAGCAAGAGGAGCCATAGCAATGAAGAGCTACAACCCCACCGAGCATTAGTAGTAGCACCGGGTGGCAGTAGCAACCGTGTGTTGCTACCATCCTTCACCAAAAATTAAGGAAAAAAGAGGAGAATTAGCTCGCAATAGCAGCTCGCGACGCCGGCTACGAGCAGTGGCAGCTCACAATATCGGCAGCAGCTAGCAGAAAGTTGTTGACTTTTGCCCCTTCCTGGGTGAGACCGGGACCGGTACTGGAGCAGACCCATGCCAGGGCTGGGAGCTGGCCCTGACTCTCCGGAGACCCGTGCCACAATGGCGGCTCGGCTGCGTGAGTTTCACTCCCTTCATCAGGGTCCCATGGAGCTTGCAGCTAACTACTAATGGCACGCGATGTGCCTTTACACCCACATTGGGATTGGTGGCGGGACGCAGTTGTGGGCACTTGACACCATCATGATGGAGGCGCACTTGGACCACGTGGAGCTCTGTACGAGCTTTGACCGTGTGGCCCTCTAATTTTTTTTAAGTCACTACAGATGCTTGGGCCCATCGGTGCTTCCTCCAGGCCACATCGGCTCATGAGACTGCTATCGCCCATCAGCAGAGTCCACTTGTTGTAGTAGTGACTCCAATCCCTCCTACGCATCTGTCCTAGTTTACCAGTCACACCTCCACCGCTTCCTCCTCCTCCTTTATCCTGAGCGCCAGACTTTGGGTGTTGCAGTGGCCGCATAGGGGAAGCATAGGAAAAAGCGATGCGGCAAAAGATAGTAGCAGCAGCAACTGCATCACACAGCGAGTTGTATTTGCAGAAATTTTGTTCACTGCTACAACTATGGAGGCGCTCATGTCTACAAGAAGTGTGAGTAGCTCCTTGATTCGACTTGGATCATGCACGGCCTCCACGTGGCGCACACATAGCGGATTTCCTCTTGTGACACATGGTCGGGTCACACCACGGCCATGTCTGTAGCAGACGCATCGTTTTTACCAAGCATCAACGATGATCTGGATCCTCAGGATCGCCCGATCGCGGAGCTTCATCAACTATTGGCACTTCGTACTCAGGGAGGTGCAAGTGTGTTGTCATAGCCAAATGGTCCCAAGACAGCTTTTCCTCATGTGTCTGTTGCCCATGATGTTTTGGAGGAAGCTCAATCAACTTGCAATGAGGATGGACTCGATATTTCTGACTGGCTTGATGAGTCACAGATCCATGCTATTCATTGTTGTATTGAGTCCTCTGCTATTTGTCCAGCAAAGGCATATTGTTCCGTGGCATGTTGTTCATTGTCAACGACTAGTCGTGAGCTGTGTAGCACCTGAATCATTGACTTTGGTGCCATCCATCACATGACTTGTCGTGGTGGTGACTTTATTGTGCTTGGTCCTGTTGCATACGTTCGGTCCGGTCGCACGGGGTCTAGTCAGTTGTTGCCTATTCAGGGAGTTGGAGTCATGCGGTTTGATGGTTTGTCAGGCCCCTTGTCCAATTCTTATCTGCTCTTTGTCTTCTCTCATGAGCTCAACCTGCTCTTTGTTCGTGCATGCACCAGGATGGATCGCACTGTCGAGCACTCTGCTGACTCTGCCATAGTGATTGCTCTTGACACATGTGCCATGCTGTTCGTGCCTCTGTTTTTTATGACCTCTATCATGTGTCTCGTTGCATTCCCTCTATTTCTTCTCCCCCTCTCTCTTCTGTGCATGTGTTTGTCACAGGTATTCTCTCCCCTGAGCACCAGCGCTTGCTACATCGTCGCCTCTGTCATGTGAGCTTGGACATTGTGTCCAAGCTCATTCGAATCCAACTTGCCCTCGGTTTTGACGGGGCTTCCTTTGAGAAGCCGCCCAAGACTGATCGTCCTTTTTGCACCTAGGATAAGATGCATTGATTCTCTTACCCTAACTCTTATTCTTGAGCACGGCGCGCACTAGAGTTGGTCTACTCGGACCTTCTCCGTCCTCTCCTTGTCGAGTCCCTCTCAGATCAGGGTTGATATGTTCTCACCCTCACTGATGACATTACCCGGATGCGATGGGTCTACAGCTTTTGCCACAAGAGCAATGCCGTCCTGGTGGCTTACCTGTGGTTGGTGATGACTGAACGTCAGTCTCGTCACACCTTGCACACGTTTCACTCAGATCATGGTGGCGAGTTCTTTGGTGAGATGGATGCCTGATTTGCTGAGCATGGTGTTTTTCACGAGCTCCCCACCCCTGCTACACCACAGTAGAACGGCGTGTTTCAGCGTTGGAACCACATCATGGAGGATGCGGTTCACACTATGCAGTCTGAGTGCAGTATTTCGGAGTCCTTTGAGGATTTCTCTTACATGACTTGGTTTCAAGACTGCTTGCCACATGGTCCGTTTCCGGACCTTGTCACACCGTACGAGCTGTGGTTTGGCCATCGCGCCGATCTCCATCTCGCTCACGCTGGGGGGTCCCTCGCCTACTTCGGGTACACCGAGGACCTATAGGGGTCCAAGGTATCACCTCAGGGTCACATGTGTAACTTCCTCGACATCTCCCCGTGGTCAAAGGTCGGGCGCTTTTGGGACCCTACTCCCCATCACATTGTCGAGTCTTGAGATGCTCTCTTCTTTGAGGTAATTACCTATCGTGAACTATCTAGCATTTTAATGCTAGCTGCCAACCATGTTCCTACCTATGTGGCTTCCTGATGGATGGGGGAGTCTAATCCTACGGATGCGTCTGTCCAAGCCTCCTCACATATGGTCTGGTCCACGGCTGCTGACAATTCGGCCATTTTGGGTGTGGGTAAAGTAACCTCATCAGTTCACTCTTGCCCGCGTAGCAGTGTTGGTCCCCTCTGGCACACCTAATCCTGAGCTAGTTTCAGTCCCCTCCGGCAACACTTGACCCAGTACGAGTGTCAGTCCCCTTTGGCATACCTGATCCCATGCTTGTGTAAGTCCCCTCTAGCACATCTGATCCCGTGCCAGTGTTGATACCCTCTGTCATACCCGAGATAGTGACAACATCTCCAGTCACACATACTCCTGTGCATGCACCTATTTCCCCTGAGGCTATGGCCGAGCAACTTTCTTCATAGCCTGAGGTGAGCACCTCAGTATCGGGCTACTCCCGCAAACTCGGTGGTTGTTTTTGACCACAGGCTTCCAGGGCTTAGCAGGCTGACTCGGCACCTACATGGCCGACTTGTAGTGTTCAGAGTGGTGAGCTTGGTATGAAGGCCCTTTGCCCGAGTGTCCAGGAAAACTACACTAAGGTGCATCGAGCATGCCTTGTCGGCCCGAGTTGGTCTCCCGTGAGTTGTCGGTCGCTTGCGATGCCACAGCTGATTTGGTCGTGGTTAGACTGAGTTGTGAGGCGTGCATTTTGGCCAGTTCTCTCTCGAAAAATCTTGACCCAGGCACGTCAAAGTAGGCACTCTCTATTGATGATGCAGAGTAGTGGCGTGCTCCTTGTCAGGATGAGCTGAGATCCATCCGTGAGCATGGTTTCTATGAGCTTCTGGACCTCCCGCTTGGGTGGAAGGCTGTACAAGCCAGGTGGAATCTTTGGCAAGAAGGTG
This sequence comes from Penium margaritaceum, assembly GCA_023375785.1. Taxonomy (NCBI): domain Eukaryota; kingdom Viridiplantae; phylum Streptophyta; class Zygnematophyceae; order Desmidiales; family Peniaceae; genus Penium; species Penium margaritaceum. The sequence continues at coordinate 3,568 of SZWC01025120.1, read as the reverse complement.
AAGCTTGATGGCACAGTGGATCGCAATGAGGCTCACGTGACGGCCAAGATGTTGTCACAAGTTGAGGGTGTGGATTTTACTGTTACGTTTGCACACGTTGGCTGTATGACCACCGTTTGCGCTTCGTTTGGGGTTGTTGCTCACCATGACTGAGAGCTGCACCGGATAGATGTGAACAACGTGTTCCTCTATGGCATTCTCGGGGAGGAGATCTACATGGTCCAGCCACCAGGCTTTCAGGTCAGTGATAAGGTCTGGCACTTTCAGAAGACCTTGTGCGGTCTAAAATAGTCACCTCAGTGATGGAACCAAGAGAGCACAGGCACACTCACACATGTCGGGTACGTGTAGAGTGATGCCGAACCGTCTCTCTTTTTGAGATGTACTGATGGAGCTTCACTACCACCTAGGTCTACATGGATGACCTCGTGACTGTGTCCCCTTCGATGGAGGCCGTGAAGGAGGCTAAGGAAATCGTTCAGGCCGCCTACATGATGAGGGACCTTGCACATACAACTCTGTTCCTCGGGATGGAGATTGCACGTGATCATCAGCGGTAGAAACTCTTGTTGCATGAGGCACAATACATAAGTGTTCTGGGGGAGCGATATGCTGACCTCATTGGTGTAGTTTCCAGAGCCTCTATCCCCTTCACTCTTGGCAGGCAAGATGTTCTGAAGGTGAATGATCTAGCACAGCTGGGGGAGATAGTGAGCGTGACCTTGTACTTACGTCTCATTGGCTCTCTGATGTACCTGGCCACTACCACACGACCCCACATCGCCTTCCCCGCCAACCTTCTTACACAGTTCTCTCCCGTGGAATCAACTTCTTGTGGGAAAAGAACTCTTCCATGCATGAAATACACAAGACGTAGTTTCCATGCCGTATCTCGGACCCTGCTTTTGACGGTAGTGTTTGGTGGTAGTCAATGGCTACATAGACATCGTCTGGGTGCAGAGCCTTGATGGGCGCAGTAAAAAAGGCTACGTGTTCTTGCTAGGTGGCACCGTTGTGTCATGGCGTAGCGGCAAGCAGGATTGTGTTGCACGTACCTATGTTGCACTGGGGTTTGGAGCTGCTAAGGTGGTGTGGCTGCAACATCCGCTTCGTGAATTACAACAGTATGCGCCTTGCGTCATTCTACGTTGTGACAACCAGAGTGCTCTTGCCGTTCAAGAGAACTCTTGTGTGTCTCATGCACGCACGAAGCATATTATTGTTGAGCATCACTTTGTGCATGGTCTTGTCGAGCGACAGGTGATCTCAGTCATCTGGGTCGGCACGGACATGCACGAGCTGATTTCGTGACCAAGGCACTCATGTGCAGAAAGTTCACGGTGGCCAATCATTTTGTCAGGCTCGTCCCTTACCTGAGTGGCTAAGCGTGGAATGTGTGAGCATGGACAATTGACCATCTTGTTGCGCAGGTGTCACTTTTGCACGTGTATGGACATGTGTACCATCGGGTGATGGGTGAGTTTTGTGATGAAAGTCGTCTCCGCTTGTTTGTACAGCTGACTGTGACCACTCGGTCCTGTCCATAGTCATGCAGATCCTTGATCCTGACCTAGCTGGTGCCAGAGAACCCAAGGATGGTGGCTCCCTCCACCAGCAGCTTTCAGAAAGCTGCCACGACCTCCCGGGTGTTGGTTATTGTCTCACATCTCTCACTTGTACTCTGTTGTGTCCTCCCGGCTTGTGTACATCGGCGTGCAGATAACTGACGGCGAGATGCGACGCTGATGGAGTGTCGTCCGGTGGAGCCGACGCACGCTGAGGCCTACATGTAGCTTGCTGGAGCCTCCTCCCTCCGTGCTCAGCTCCATCGGCAGACCTCCTTGGCAGTCGTGCTGCCGGCAGGCACTGTCTTTGTGTATTTTGCTTGCACATGTCTAGCGCCCTGTTTGACTGCACTGTTACGTTCGCAACGCTATGTCATGCCTAGGGTTCAAGTTTCATGATTTTCTGGCACCCTTGGCACCGGGGGTTAGCGTAGACGTTGTCCAGGTTTAGGCAGCCATAACTCGTTAGTGCTATTTTTCTAGCTGATTCTGAATGCACGACTTTGTTTGCAGCATGCGCATAAAGGTATGGTCCAGTTTTCAGGTAAAACGGACGACGTCCGGGTGTGGGTTGTTGGCCGTCTTGCAGGGCTCACGGAGAAAACCTGTCTGCCTGAAAATAGAGCCTTTTTATTGGGGGTGTGACCATATACCCACAGAATTCTCGATAGATCCCCCATATCCATGGACCGCATAATAAGTATGCCATATCCACGACTTTGCAGATTTTTACAGCTATGCCAGAGACTCGCACAATAAGAACGATATATCCAATTTCCGACAGAAATTCCGCATATCGGCGCAGCATACCAAGCAGCGTTGGCATGGAGACGTCAGCAGAAGCGAAAAGGACGTATCGCAAACCCTTTAAAAGATGGGTTTGCGATACTTTCATTGCTCTTTGAGTGGTTTTTCTACTCCTACGGTGGTGTCGTCGGCCACACCGCATGAACGGCAAGTCGTTCGCGGTCTCCTACCGGGCAACGCAATCGCAAGGCACGTTAGGAGACCGAGCGTGACCAATTGTAGTTCATAGGTTTGAGAGTTTCATTATATTATATAATATTCGAAGTGAGATCGAGAAACAAATCAGAAACAAAGGACCAATGTCGAACATGCAGGCCGACAACTTTCAGACGTTGCTTTCGACAAAACACTCACCTAGTTCTCTCGACAAAGGACTCATCGCTCTTAATGAATTAATCTCTCAGGTAACAGTACACGAAACCTCGCAAATAACTCCATACGAGTATGTGTATGTGTATGTGTATGTGTATGTGTATGTGTATGTGTATGTGTATGTGTATGTGTATATGTATAAGTATATGTGTATGTATATGTATATGTATATGTATATGTATATGTATATGT
>SZWC01025118.1:10048-23299 GCA_023375785.1 Penium margaritaceum | reverse complement strand
ATACCTCCAACACTTCCTCGTCCGACGGAAGACAAGGCCTTGCCGCGACGCCTGCTTGCCCGAGCCCCGTCGGCCCATGCCCGACGACACCACCGATGCTGCTGCCATTGCCGCAGACTCGGTCCCCTCCGCCAGCTCTCGCCGCCATGGCCGGGCCAGGTGCGACTGCCGACGTCCGCCTGTACCCAACGCTTTCCGCCGCCTCACTTTTCCCGCCTTTGGCCACTCACGATCCCTGCCACCCACACTACGGTTGGTGGGTGAAGGTTCGTACACACCCTCCACACCGTCCTGAGTCAACGCCCTCCGCGACTGCCCTCTCCTCCTCCCACTGGCTGAGTCAATAAGGAGCCAATGTGGATCCCCATGCGCCGACTACTCAGCAACAGGTGGCCGCATATGGAACCCCCCCGAACCACTTCCGCCGCAAACCGCCTCGTAGGCGCTTCTTCAACCCGTCCCACTACAATGCAGGCTGGGAAAATAATTTCTTGCAGCCTGCATTGACTCTGGCTCGCTCCACAACGCAGAGCTGATTCCGTTGAAGGACCGCAGCTCACCAAAGCTTGCCCTCCAGCGATCGGTAGAATCACCTAACTGCAACCGGCAGCCGCTGTCCATCGCGCGATCTCATAACGCGGGATCAGATGGGATAGGGATGGCATGACCTTTCCGCAACGACGTGCAGAGCCGCCATGGTCAAGCTACACATGGTGTCCCATTACGATGTCTTCTTCCCTTGGGCGAAAACGAAGCTGATGATGACCGGCTGCGTGGACTGGTCCCCACACAGGGCTGCTGCGCAGCCACGTGCAAGAAGAGGAAGCGCCTGCTGCATTGNCGGCGAAGAAAACGGCCAGTTTCGTAGGTCGAAACGGCTCTCTGTTTGTGAGTCGTCCATCTGAAGGTATAGTTGAACGGCCGGTTAACCTAGGAAGGCCGCCCGTGAGGCTTGGCTTCGGCGAGGGACGTGGCCGGGGAGAGTCCCGCCGAAGAGACGAAAATGTTGCGAGCCATGAGCAATCTCAGTAATCTAGGGTTTTATCAACCCTGGTCGCAGCAGGTGCGAGAGGACTGAATGAGAACTAAAACGAACCCGAATGTTGATGTAGACTCCCCAAGTAGGTCTGAATAGAAAAACTGAATTTGGAAGATAAAATTGATTATATATAAATTATTCACAATAAATAATAGAATAAAATACTACATTTACAAAATTTAATGCATACAAGGTAGAGGAACACATCTCAAATGAGCATTAAACCTAGAACCATTACCGATGGAGCATGCATGCATTATGAAGTCAGGATTAACGTAGTGATAATCACCAAAGACATCCATCCCTTGAATCAATTTCCATGGAGTGATAAGCGTGACATGATCCACACATCATGCGCCCCCCTCGCTCATTCATGTCTCCCATAATGGTCACCATAGTGTAATGCAAAGTATTACGACTCCTCCATGAGAGGGTCGTACCACTGGTCGACATTTCCACTGCAATGTTAGTACTACACTCCCATATCAGCAACTCCTATATGATTGTTTCCTTCCGACAAATCATGTGCCACAACATCACCTTCACCATCTTCTGTGATGTTTGCCCTGAATTTTTCTCCTTAGTGTAAAGTGTAAAGATTTTGTGTAGTGGTGAAAGTAATCGATGCTAATGAAGAAACATTTGGCTAATGCCCGACGCTCGTGCTCATGTGCAAAAGACAATGAGTTACCCTCGTGAGTGGAAGCAAAACATCTCCTCTAATGTGTCACAGTCCGAGTTTTCCCCGTGGCATAATGCGCAACATTCCAATCATCATGCATCCATGTGTGAACTTCCTGTCCCAAGGAAGGGAATTGCATAGCGGCATGCCTCATGAACATGGATGCTTTCTCGTGATTGGATTGAGATTATCTCTTCCATGACAACATGTCATACCCTCATCCATCACACCAAGTCGCTTGCACAACTAACAATAGAATACACGCCCATCCATTCCATCCAGTGGACCTTGCCACATTCCCTTCATAGGCGGCAATCGAGCGGCAATTACTTGCCAAGGGGGATACCCTACGCCGCTGCCCCGCACTCGCCCATCCAACCGGAGAGAGATGTATCTGTGAAAGCAGAAAAGGGCGCGACAGGAGAACGTGCAACCTTAAAGATTGGCAGACAAGGCGGGATGTAATGACCGCTGGTTCTGGAGTTCACGCATGAACACAACATGGCATGGACCAGACCCAAGACGAGGCCGGGATTGAGAGAGTGCGTAGAAGCTTCCAAGCAACACGGCCGCTGACCGGGCGTCAGTGCCTGGTCAGACGGTGACGACAGTCACAGGTCGTACACACAACAGCAAGGGTTTCGCTACGAGACACAAGTCAAAGTGTCAAAATGCTTCAATACAGCATATGCAGAGAGAAATGACAACTGACAGGTCCATGGCATAAATACCTGCCGCGGCGCACGGCGAGTGTCGCACGCGGCAGTCCAAGAGCTGTCCTAAAACTGGCCCAAAACCACTGTTTTGGCCGTAACTCTGCGCACACATGTCAGAATCCTACGCCGTCTAAACCTAGACGTGCAGAATCAAAAGACGGACGCAACGACTGGTCACATGCATGCATCCATCGACTGACAGCGAGTATACAATGCAAAAAATATGCAAATGGGCCTCATGCCCAGTCCGCCGAAAGGCGCCTGCAAGACGTAGAAGACACAGCAAGGAGTCCCGGTGACATCTGGAACTCTGGAACAGTGGTCGGTCAGCTCCAAGCGGGTAGTCCGCCGCCTGTCGTCGCGCCGGTGTGACCAGGGCCGCCTGCCTCAGGGATCTGCACGAGTATGAACACGGACGAGTGGTCACAGTAAACTATACAGGAACGGCACAAAGCACAACACTCCCCCATGACCCGATGGTACGCATGTCCATACGCGTGCAGCACTGGTACAACCACATAGTGAGTGACACAGACAGATGAGACGGCAACATACATCCCACACTCAACCACTGTCACGCACGGGGCGAAGCCCAACAGAACGAATGGCCACCAGGAACTTTCCGCGGGCAAGTGCCTTCATCAAGAAATCAGCTCGCTGCAAGTCAGTGCCAACCCACATGATGGAGATCACGCGTCGCTCCACCAGATCACGAACGAAGTGATGCTCAACCGCAATGTGCTTTGTGCGAGCATGGAAAACACCAGAGTTCTCCGCAAGGGCAAGAGCACTCTGGTTGTCGCAACGCAGCACAATGGCGGGTACTGACTGCCCAAGCTCAAGAAACAAGCGCTGCAGCCAAACTGCCTCAGCAGCCACTGCCCCCAAAGCCACATACTCTGCCTCTGACGAGCTACGTGCAATGCAGCCCTGCTTCCCGCTTCGCCAAGACAAAGCGGTACCACCAAGCAGAAACACGTAGCCAGTGCGACTGCGCCCGTCAGGACTCCAAGCCCAGTCGTTGTCTGTGTAGCCGTCAAGGACCACCGAACACTGCCGACGAAAACAGAGTCCGAGATACGGCATGGAGACCACGTACCATACCACTCGCACAGCCGCGTGAAGAGCTCTCGCACATGGAGCCTGCGAGAACTGAGTGAGGAGGTTGACGGCGAACGCGGTGTCGGGACACGTGGTAGTGGCCAAGTACATCAGAGATCCGATAAGACGGAGATACAAGGTCACGTCCACTGTCTCCCCCAGCTGTGTAGGGTCATCCACCTTCAGGGCATCCTGCCCATCAGGTGTGAGTGGTGTGGAAGTAGTGGGCACTGCACCAAGGAGATCGCTAAAGCGCTCCCCCATGACTCGTGCGTATCGGGCCTGATGCAGCAACAGTGTCCGATGTCTGCGATCTCGCACAATCTCCATACCAAGAAACACCGATGCAGGACCGAGGTCCTTCATCCTATACGCGGTCTGCAGGACAGCCTTGGCCTCCTTCACGGCCTCCAGCGACGGAGATGCGATCAGAAGGTCATCAACATAGACCAGGATGGCGGTAAACCGCTCGGGTGTCGGTAGGATGAAGAGTGAGGGGTCTGCCTCGCTCTGTACGTATCCTGCGTGAGTCAAGGTGCCAGTGATCTCCCGGTTCCAACACCGTGGAGANTGCTTGAGGCCGTACAAGGACTTGCGCAAGCGCCAGACCTTGTCACCGTCCTCAAAGCCTGGTGGCTGAGCCACGTAGATCTCCTCATCCAAAGAGCCATGGAGGAACGCGTTGTTCACATCCATCTGGTGTAGTTCCCAGTCATGCTGAGCTACTACACCGAACAGAGCTTGAGCTGAGGTCATGCGGCCGACAAGGGCAAAGGTGTCAGTGTAATCAACTCCCTCAATCTGAGAGAACCCCTTGACGACCAAGCGGGCCTTGTAGCGTTCCATTGAGCCATCCGGCTTCACTTTCTTATGAAAGACCCACTTGATCTGAATCGCCTTCCTCCCAGGGGGAAGGTCGACCAGCTCGTAGACTCCGTGCTCTCGGATAGCGCGAAGCTCATCCTCGCAAGCAGCTCGCCAGGCATCAGCATCTTGCGATGAGAAAGCCTCCCTCAATGTGCCCAGGTCCAGCGCCATAGAGGGGGAACTCTGCGTGGCAAGTGCACACGCCTCAGTGTCTGGCCTGACGGCCACGAGATCAGCTGCTGCGTCACATGCGATATGGAACTCGCGAGTGACCAGGTCGTACCCTATGGGGCACACAGGGTGTACCTCTGAAAGCTCAGTGCGGACACTTTGGCCTAAGGCCTTTGTGCCTGGGTTACCGCTCACGACGCTACGAGAGGAAAGTCTAGGTCCGGAACCCGACGCTCGCTGAGCTCCAGAATCCAGTGGTCGAAGGCGACCACCGGGCTCACGGGAATAACCGGAGGTCGAGGGGCGTACCTCAGGCTCAAGAACAGGTACGACCACATGGACAAGTACGACCACAGCTGGTGAGGGCTGAGACGAGGCAGTCGGAGATGCCGTGCGCGGAGATGCGTGTGTGGGGGACACTGAGCTGGGAATGACACCGGGCAAGGCTGGCCCGGGCACTGAGACAGGAGTGTTAGCCGACGTAGAGACAGGAGTGGGCTGGGCTAAGTCAGACGCCGAAACAGGGGTGCCAGTGGACACAGATGGTGATGCAGGAGGAGGCGTGGGAGCAGCGGTACCTGTGGGGTGCGAAGCAGGCTGGACAGGCGGGATCTCTGGACCAACGGCAATGATAGCCGGATCATCAAGTGCTGGAGATCGGTAGGGGACTCGAGCGGACACATCAGCATGGCAAGAAATGGTCGCTGGCGAAGAGGTCTCCCCCATCCGCCAAGGACCCGCACAGGAAGGGACATGAGCTACAGAGAGTGATGTGATCGAAGTCAGATCACGGTATGTGAGTGACTAAAAAAACAGTCCGTCACGCGACTCAATAACACGACGGCGAGTGGGGTCCCAAAAGTGTCAGGCCTTCGACCGGGGGGAGATGTCGATGAAGGCACACAAGCGACCCCGAGGGGAGACCTTGGACCCCTGCTGGTCCTCAGTGTACCATACGGAGGCCAGGGATCCCCAGACGCGTGCGAGACGAAGATCGGCACAGTGGCCAAACCAGAGCTCATACGGTGTAACATGATCCGGAAGCGGACCATGCGGGAGGCGGTTCCAGACCCAAGTCATGTAGGCGAAGCCCTCAAATGCGAAGGACTTTAGGAGACCGCACTCAGATCGCATGGCGCGGACTGCATCCTCCATGGTGCGGTTCTAGCGCTCAGATACACCGTTCTGCTGTGGGGTAGCAGGAGCGGAGACCTGGTGAAAAATGCCGTGCTCAGCAAAGAAGGAGTCCATCTCGCCGAGGAACACGCCGCCACGATCCAAGCAAAAGGTATGTAGCGTGTGGCAAGACTGACGCTCAGCCATCATGAGCCAGAGCCAAACCGCAAGGGCGGCGTCGCTCTTCTGACGCAGACTGTAGACCCACCGCATCCAGGTGAAGTCATCAGTCAGCGTCAGAACATACCGGCCCCTCTCGGACAGAGACTCGACCGGGATAGGACCGAGCAGGTCCGAGTGGACCAACTCAAGGGGCCTTAGTGCTCGGGAACGCGAATCAGGATAAGTGCACCGGTGCATCTTACCCTGAGCGCAAAAAAGACAGTCGGTCTTGGGTGGCTGCTCGAAAGAAGCCACGTCAAGACCAAGAGCGGGCTGTGTCCGGATGAGCTTCGACACAGTGTCACAGCCCATGAGACACAGACGTCGGTGAAGCAACCGCTGGTGTTCCGGGGATAGAACACCAGTGACAAAAACGCGACCAGAGGAGGAGGGAGAGCAAGGGGAGGAGGGCCGAGCAATGCGGTGTAAATCATCTACGACTGAAGCACGTAGGACAATGCTACGGGTGTCAAGAGCAGTCATAGTCGCTGAATCAGCGGTATGCTCAACGGATAGACCCATCAGAGTGCAGGCACGCACAGACAGCAGACTGAGCTCAAGATCAGGCAGAAACAGTACGTCAGAGAGATATAGGGGGCCAGACGGACCATCAAAGCATACAACCCCAACACCGTGAACCGGTAAGGACTGAACAGAACTTGTACGAACAGAACGGACAGTCGTGACAGGACCAAGTACCACAAAGTCACTACAACGACACGTCATGTGGTGGGTGGCACCGGAATCGATGAGCCAAGTGCCACCGGAGTCACGACTGGTGGACGTCACTGTACAACGAGCAATGGAATACTCGGCATCAGAGGGACGCTGAGCCGTCAGTGGGAAGGAACTACGTACATCACGAAGGTGAGACTCATGAATCCAGTCAGTGCAGTCAGGCCCATCATCATCACATGCGGACTGTGCTCCCCCACACGTGTCATCACGAGTCACGAGGACGGACGAACAAGCAGTCTATGACCCACTCGACAANTGGGTGGCACCGGAATCGATGATCCAAGTGCCACCGGAGTCACGACTGGTGGACGTCACTGTACAACGAGCAATGGAATACTCGGCATCAGAGGGACGCTGAGCCGTCAGTGGGAAGGAACTACGTACATCACGAAGGTGAGACTCATGAATCCAGTCAGTGCAGTCAGGCCCATCATCATCACATGCGGACTGTGCTCCCCCACACGTGTCATCACGAGTCACGAGGACGGACGAACAAGCAGTCTATGACCCACTCGACAATGACAACACAATCGCACCTCCCTGAAAGCGAAGCGCAAGAAGATGACGAAGCTCGGCGATGGTGCGGTCACGTGGGTCTGGATCACTACTGCTCGCCGGTGAGGATGCACGAACAGTTGCAGTCGTAGTCACCGCGCGTCAAGAGGAGTGTGCTGTCGACGTGCCGGCCGCGGTGCGAGCAGCATGGGCAGCCTGGAGTCCGCGAGTGATGCGCTCCCAGTCGAGCGGCTGCTGGCACTCGGTGTAGCGATGGGCACCTCCACAATTGTAGCAGTGTACCGAACGACCACTGCTACCACTGGATGACGACTGCTGCTGACCCGATCCGCGCTTCCTATTCTTCTTCTTCCCCTGGGCAGGTGCTGCAACGCCCTGCGTTTGCGTGGGTGTAGACGGGGTCAAAGAGGAGGAGGAAGATGAGGTCGTGATGGAGGAAGGTGAGGGTGACTGCAGGAGGGAAGATGGTGGTGAGGCTAGGACTGCTACAGTGAGGGAAGTCTACTGATGTGCTATTGCTGCCTCGCGGGCCGACGTCACCTGGAGGAAAAGCTGATGGGCCCAAGGGAGCAGCTGTAGGGTGGCTGAGAAATGCTCGAGAGCAGCGTCGTTGTACCGTGTGAATGTGTCGGTGTACTCCAGGCGAACTCCGAGCATGATCGTCCGAAGCGCCTACTGCTGTGTGCCCCCTGAGATCCCCAGACGCGTGTAGATACGCATGGCGCGTCACCAGTATTCCGCCGCAGGCTCTGCTGGTCCCTGATAGAGCGAGTGGAAAGCACGAATGTGTGACGCACGCGTGGCGTGCGTCTCTGCGGCCAGTAGGGACAACGCCAGATCCCAGCCTCCACGAGGATCAGCTCCGGTGCCTGTGCCAGCCTCGTCGAGGAAGGGACGGAAGTCAACGACAGTCTCGCGTGGCATGGCGTAGAGAAGCCCTCACATGGCCCGGGCTGCTGTCAGCACCTGTGCTGGATGTGTAGACTGGTATGGGCTGTGGTAGTAAGGCCACACTCCCTCAGAAGTGGCCCACACCTAAAACAGGATCTCCCAGCAGTCAAATCCATCCTCGCTGATGTACCGTGGAGGTGGTGCCTCAAAGTCCTTTGGCTGCCGCTCCGTGGGGAGAGCAGCCGCAGGCTGAGGAGGGCGAGTGACGAGAAAAACTCCTGGAAGGGGGTGATCACTGGGGAAGTCAGGTGACAGTCGTATCGGGGACACGGGTGGAGGTCGGATACCCGTCTGCAGCTGACGGAGGCGCTCCTATACAAGACGAATCTCCCGCTCCTGGGAGTCATCCTCGAAGCCTGGCATGAATGGCTCGTCACCAAGGAGGTCCACAGGTGGTGGGGAAACCACACCAGGAGGTGAAGCAGGCGGGGCACCTGTCACGGGCACCTGAGCCGAGTGTTGGGTGGAGGCCGCAACGCCGGCAGCTCCCTCAGAAATCCGTAGAGGAGCCGTGGACTGAGCGCGCAGGAGCTCAGTCAGCGTGCGGATCGCGTGAGTCTGCTCTCGTTGCAGACGACGCATCTCCTCCTATTGGCTGCGCACGTCCTCAATGGCCTGCGAGCAAGGGCTCAATACCCCTGAAGAGGAGGAGGAGGGATCACCTAGTCCCTTGTTCTTGTCGTCGGGCGAATTCATGTCGCCGCTCACTATGGCACGACTGGTCAAGTTTACCGGATTTCAAAACCGTCTGCGTTTCTCGGAGAGTTGAAACCCTGGAAACTTTTGACTTTTTCGGTTGAAATTGTGGCTAAGTGTAATGCTGATGTCAGCAAGTGGTTGCTGACGTCAGCACGACCTGATGACGTCAGCAACCAACAGTGCTGACGTCAGCTCGTCCCCTCCTCTCCCTTTTTTTTTGTCTTGTCACGGTTCTGCCGCTGCGCGGTGGCGTGCAGCAGCTCCGCAGAAGCTGCGCAACAGCTTCCGCCCAGCTGTTGCTACAACTGTGCTGTCAGATGCAGCAGCAGCTACGCAGCTGCGTGTGCAGCAGAGGCAGCGGCGGCTGCACTGCTGCTGCTGCGCGCGGCGGCTGCTGCTGCACGTGGCGCTACTGCTGCGCGCTGTAGCTGCTGCTGGTTGTCGCCGCCGTGCGCTGCTGCTGGCTGCCGCCGCCACGCGTTGCTGTTGCTGCCACTGCTGCGTTGCTGCTGCCACCGCGACTGCCGCTGCTGCTGCTGTGCCGCTGCTGCTGCTGCGCCGCTGCTACCAACGCCGCTACTACACTGCTGCTGCTGCTGCCACGCTGCTGCTACGCTGCTGCTACGCTACTGCTGCGCTCCTACCGCCGCCGCCTCTGCTGCTACTGCTCTGCTGTTACGGCTGTGGGGAGTGGCGGCTGCACGCATCGCAGCCGCCACACACCTCTGCGTGGCGGTACGCGCCGTTGCTGCTGCCTCAGCAGCTGCGATCTCAGCAGCTGCGATCTCACATGGTGGGTGGAATACGCGGACGGCGACCGGCCGTCTCCAACAGGTCCCAGAAGGTCTGTTGCAGTGGTGACTCTCACTGGTGCTGCTCTGCTGTGTCTCTGCTGCGCAGCTTAGTAAGAACTGTCTTACTGCTCTGATACCATGAGAAAGTGCGTAGAAGCTTCCTAGCAACACGGCCGCTGACCGGGCGTCAGTGCCTGGTCAGACGGTGACGACAGTCACAGGTCGTACACACAACGGCAAGGGTTTCGCTAGGAGACACAAGTCAACGTGTCAAAATGCTTCAATATAGCATATGCAGAGAGAAATGACAACTGACAGGTCCAGGGCATAAACACCTGCCGCGGCGCACGGCGGGTGTCGCACGCGGCAGTCCAAGAGCTGTCATAAAACCGGCCCAAAACCACTGTTTTGGCCGTAACTCTGCGCACACATGTCAGAATCCTACGCCGTCTACACCTAGACGTGTAGAATCAAAAGACGGACGCAGCGACTGGTCACATTCATGCATCCATCGATTGACAGCGAGTATACAATGCAAAAAAACATGCAAATGGGCCTCATGCCCAGTCCGTCGAAAGCCCCCTACAAGACGTAGAAGACACAGTAAGGAGTCCCGGTGACATCTGGAACTCTGGAACAGTGGTCGGTCAGCTCCAGACGGGTAGTCCGCTGCCTGTCGTCGCGCCGGTGTCACCAGGGCCGCCTGCCTCAGGGATCTGCACGAGTATGGACACGGCCAAGTGGTCACAGTATACTGTACAGGAACGGCACAAAGCACAACAGGGATTGTCCCTCTCAAAGTGACGCATAGTGACGCAAATAGACGTCCTCGCAAGGATTCATCGAGGCAGTCTCATGTCTTGTCCCTAGTCCAGACATGCGTGAGGAAAACATCCGTGCAGCCGACTACGTTGATGGATCTGTCCCTTTGCAGATTCGTCCTTCGCCGCTCTGAGATGTCAGCTTTCGTTCCTCCCGACATGCATGAGGAAAACATCCGTCCAGTCCACTACATCGATGGATCTGTCAACACATCCAGCTGTTGCTGAAGAAGGAGCAAATGAGTTTTCTGTTTTGGCCTGCCACATTCCTCCTCCAGCCAGACAAAAAAAAGATCCACTAAGGAGTGCAACCAGTGGAGTTGCACCCAGGAAGGACAAGAGGGGAGGAGGTGGGAGGCCTTGGTCACAGTGACGGCAGCTATCAAGTGAGGATGGTGGGCGCCTCCATCGCAGTCACATCGGCATGATTTACAGACAATGTTGGAACAGCCATGAATACAACACTGCTGAGGTGGAAAAGAGCACAAATCTGGGTGCAATGTTGACAGAGATGGCAGTACAAGCGGCAGCAACAGCAGTAGCAGCAGCATAAGAAGCAGCAGCTACCATAGCAGTAGCAACAACAACAACAGCGGTGGTAGCAGCAACACTCGNAATAGTGGTGGTAGCAGGCGCAGCAGGGGCAGCAACATGAGTGGCAGCAGCATCGGCAAGAAGGATGCTGGCGTGAACGCAGGTCACTGACAAGCTGGGGACATCCAGATAGACATGGAAAAAGGATTCATGAAAAAAAAATGACAACAGAGATGAGCATCTCAGCCTGCTCATAATCTCTCCATGCATGCAGAATTCTTGCAGGACAAAATCGCAAAATGCAGTCGCACGGAACATAGATCTTTCTGTGATGCCTGGAGTTCAACCTCTATGCACGCAAAAACGTTTCGGAACAGAATTCCAGCAAAAAGCGACGCGGTCGGACCACATACCAGCAACAACAAGGCTCGTCAGTCGATGAACAAGGTCTGAACAATGCCTTAACCAATCAACATGGTAGAGATTCAAAGGTGTACAGGAAACGATGTGTTACTTTTGTGTGCCTTCAGAGATAGAGGGGGACCACTTTCTGTGTTAGTGGCTCAGGAGAGCCCCACACAGCATGGCTTGTGGGCTATTTGCCTTATGGATATCCGAGCTCTGTCATGTGGCCTCTATGGCCAATGTGGTGTGCACCGTGGTCCTTGGATGTGTGGCGCAACTGTTTTGCACCACTTCGCAACGCACTCGCTCCCGTTGGCGACCATATGGCGACCAGCTGGCGAGCGCGTTCACACGAGTCCACACCCACAGCCAGTTCAACTATTTGCAAAACACCATGACCTCGGGCCAGCCTTATGACTGGTAGGTGCAATGGTGGACATCATCATTCATTGCTTCCCCACAGCCCCTCTCCTTCTTTCCACTCTCTCCTCTTGTCCTCTGCCCCCCCACCCACCCCCACCTCCACCCCTTCCCTACCAAGGGTGTCTGCCCTCCTCTTCTTTCCGCAGCCAAGCAGATGTTTTCCAGTGAACGCAGATCTGCAACAGCAATCCCCCGAATCTGTGTGCTCACTTTACAAAAGGTTTCTAGAGATTGCTTGGTTTTCAAACCTTGGCAGCACCAAGGTTCGAAACCACAGAAGGACGCACTCCTCTCTCCCTCAAAGGCGCCATCTTGCTGGTAAGGGGACATTGAGCATAAAAAAATGTGCCTCGCTGTGGGATGGGGAGCACTTACACAGGAGCGCCAGGCTGCACGTTGGCTAATTTGAGCTGATCCTGAAGCCATTTTGACCATTCGTCCGTGTACGCAGGCCGCGTCAACCACCGCGCCTCCATGTCCGCTGTGATCAAACCGCTAGCCTCCTCAGTTGAACCCGTACCCCCTGGTCCCCCTTCCTCTGCCTCTGCTCCTGCTGCTGCTGCCCCACCGGTCGCAGAATTTCCTCCCTCTGGCAGCTTCAGCGCACACACGAACCCGACAAAGTCCCCAGGGAGAAGAGCTGCCGCACCGGAAGCGCCTCCTGAAGATCCACTCTCAGGAGACGAACCGGGACCTCCTGTAACGAACGGCACGACGGTGATCCCCCTCTCTAGCAGAGCCGCTTTGTACGGCTCCGCTCGCGCCAGAGCCTCCCGCACGTGGTCGAGGGGGCCTGCCACGACGAGCAGGCGGCTGGTGCCACGCAGCTGGCCTACTGTGGTGAGGCGACCGGATGACAGCTCGAGACGTAGCCTGCCAAGCGACTCTTCGTGGGTCAGTCTTACCAGCTGCGCTCCCTTTGTCCTTGCGTCGGATCTGCACACGAATAAATCACGTAGGCATGACTCACACTACACTACAATATTGAGACGACCACCTCACCTCGTGCATTTCTTGTGTCTCCACGGGTCTGCAATCCATGGTCGATGAACTGTTGGTGAAACAGCTCTTTTTTCATGCCAAAGCATGCTATGTGTTTTTGCAAGACACTGGTGGGATCAACAAAAGAGGTCTACAACAAAGAGGCTGGCCACATCACCTCATGCAAATTTTCCATCTCCACAGGTCTGCAGGCCCAATCCATGGTCAAGCAAGCACAAGACTTTCAACGTCATGTGACCCTGACGGTCTTACCGTCCAGCCAGCCTCTCTGGGGGTCACTCCCTCACTTTATTCTCTACACACAGGGTTCAGAAGAAAGAGATTGCCGCCACAAACCACACTCAGGTTAACAAACGAATGGCCCATCCGCAGGCAACATGGATGGCAGGCCTGTTGGCGAGCCGACGACAAACTCTCGCCAGGGCACGTGATAAAAACATTTTCTCGATAGACT
>SZWC01025116.1:16115-27851 GCA_023375785.1 Penium margaritaceum | reverse complement strand
TGAACGAGGTGGAGGGAGGACCACTCGTATGGCTGCAACTCCTTCGCCACCACCTTGCCCACTGCTGCCCTCGCCTTGTCGCTCAGGCGTCGAGTAGTCACCGGGATAACCTCCACAGTGACGCGGCCGAGCTGGAAGGCCTCGACCTCCTTTTGCAAATCAGCCTGCTTTGGTGCAGGGACGAGGGCCTCCACCACCTGTGCCTAACCTGCAACCATGCTGACATCGTCCCCCAAGTCATTCCCGAAGTGTGTGGGGTGCACACGGCGTGCAGCCGCGTACAAAGGGCATGCCATATCCTTCGTCCACCTTGCCTTCAACCTGTCCACGGCTAGCTTCACATGTTGTGCTGCAACGCGTGCTGGCTTGCGGCCTCTGGACTTGCTCAGGGCCTTCAATGCTGCCGTGCAGTCAAGGAGCCCTTCGTAGATTTCACCTGCTGCGCCACCCGGGGAGTCTGCAATGCAGAGTACCTCAACAAGCGGGTTGAAGAGGTCGCGGAGCTGGCAAACCTGCAGCCAAAAAACACGGCGACGGACAATTTTTTGAACCTGCTTCTCGCGTTGCTTAAACGCCCCAACTCTTCTGCTGCCCATCTCCTTCCACGTGTCAGAGTTCACAAGTTTGGGGAGGAAGGGCCGCATGTCAAGCATGTGCTGTGTGACAATGTGGGCTGATGCGAAACGAGTGTCACAACGCGGAAGTAAGACCCGCCCCCCACTCTGCTGCTTCAGCCATGCACGGGGCATGTCGTTGTTACGGAAGAAGTTAACCACGCGCTCCACTCTGCTCAAAACCCCAGCCGCCCAATCACTCTTGCAAACGTCCTTCATCACGAGATCCACGTTGTTGGCACAGCAGCCCTGCCATAGGATGCCCGGATACTTTGTCTTTAGGTTCTCAAATGCTCTCTTCTTGACTGCGGTGTTGTCACAGACAACCGACAAGACGTGCTTTGTCCCCACCGTGACAATGGCATCCTCGATGACAGCGGACACGTGGTCTGCATTACCAATGATGCCACTGGCATCCTTGGAGAAGACGTGGTAGGTTCCCTTCGCATTCACTGCCATTGCGTTGTAAATTGGATGCTGCTGCACGTCCGCCCACTCGTCCACTACAAGGGGGACACCGTAGATGGGCCAGCCCTGCTTCAGCGATGCATCAAGCTGCTCGAGTTTCACATCCAGCTTCGGCAGCAACTCGGACACCACCCTGCCGCGGTTAGGCAAGCGGAAGTTTGACGTTGTCGTCCGTGCAGTCCGCACCACTTCCAAGAGCAGTGGCTCTCTGCAGAAGGAGACCGGAAGTGCTGCACTCGCCATGAGCTTTGCAATTGCCATCTGGCAGGCGTTGTTGGCTGCTGTGTCTACATGCGCACGCATGCTTGTCTGCACCAGTCCCGCCACCCTCTGCAAAGAGGGAGGTGTCTCCTGTGATGATGGCGCATGGAACACGTGCTGCTGCTTTTGCTGTTGCTGTGGCAGTGGTGTCTGCTGCTGAGCCTCCAGCTCTAGTCCGTAGTCGTCATCATCGTCCGCTGGAAGCCCAGTAACTCCAAGGCCGCGGCACGCTTACGCTGCTCCCAAAGAGTTGCCCTTGTGACTGGCTTCTGGCTTGTCCCCCAGTTGTCCCCAAGCCCATTGTACAGTCTTGGATTCACCGGCTTCCATCCATGTGGTGGTCGCGGCTTGCGCTCCAAGCCGAGGGCATCACAAGCAAGCGGAGGAGGATAGTCGCAACAGCCGACATCCCGGTTTGTTTCTCCAAAGTGCCCCCTGATTCTGTCACACATGCCACTCAACGTGACCCCGCAAGAACCACACATGAATCCGGGACGCTTGGCAGGGGTTGGCACGGGCAGACAGTGGCGGGACGGTGCAAGTGTGAGGAAATCCCCATGGAGGCGTCCCACGGGAGCAGGATTGAAGTCTGCTTGGGTGAATCGGAGGATGGAACCCTGTGGAGAGGAGCCCTGGACAGCCGATGACCCGACGTTTGATGACGAGCTCGCGGGTCCCTTCTTGGGCGGCATGATGGTGAGGTGGACGAGGCCTCTGGGCCTCATCCACGACCTAAGTGTCCGGAAGTGACAATGAACAGAGGATGTGATTGTATCTGGTGGACTGTGAGCTATCCGTTGGGCGTCGGCTGACAGCCGACGGCCACCCGAGTGCCGATGGTCGATGGCTGATGGGCCACGTGCCATCGGCACACAAGCCCCGATGGCTTGTGTGCCGATGGCACACAAGCTATCAGTGGTCGATGAAGGATCAGATTGTTGGAAAGGCAGTCCGCGTCTGCGTCGATCAGTGGACATTGTCCATTGAATCAATGGACAATGTCCACATCGATCAATGGCATTCATCGATGTAAAGTGGATATCGATCAGTCCGATGATCAGAGCATGGCGATGCAATCCATGCACATAGACTGACAAAGCATGCATTGCTGTCCAAGTGTCAGACTGGTTGGGTGCATGAAGCCATGTGGAATCGCCGTTCAAATTCGGTAGTTCAAAGTTCGAACGTCGACTTCTCAACCTTCTTCTCTCCTCTGACAGCAACACAGATATTTTAGAAATATGTACTTCAAACCATGTAGAACATGCAAGGTTTGCTAGAAATGTGAAGGTCTTGTTCATTTAAATCCTTCAAGCACCATCCGTGAAAATCGCAGTGACATGGCAGCCACTGTTGGACGGTGGACTTAAGAAATGAATCTGAAACCTCCACGTGGAGTGACATGTCCTCTACTTTCATTCAAATTATGCCATGTGGATATTGCCAGGATTCTTTTGTGTCCATATTCAGTGGATGAGTGCATGGGACCGTCATGCACCATCAACTCTGGTGATAACGTTCACGCGTCAACCTGAACACACACACTTAAAGTGTTCAAAAAGTGCCGAGACCGAAATCACATGCGAGACACCCACGCGTGCTGACCACGGAAAAAAGTTTTGCGTGAAAAGTGCCATCACCCCACGTCGATGCCACATCCATATGCATCAGGGTGCCGAGGCCGTTGTGATCGGATCACAACGGACCTCGAGGACAACACTGAAGTGCGTGTAAGTACGCGTAAGTACGTGTAAGTACGTGTAAGTGCGTGTAAGTGCGTGTAAGTGCATGTACATGTGTGCAAGTGCATGCAAGTGCGTGTAAGTGCATGTAAGTATATGTAAGTGCGTGTAAGTGCGTGTTAGTGTATGTAAGTATGTATGAGTATGTGTAAGTGCGTGTAACTGCGTGTAAGAACGTGTGAGTGCGTGTAAGGGCATGTGAGTGCGTATAAGTACGTGTAAGTGCATGCAAGTGCGTGTAAGTTTGCGTAAGTGCGTGTAAGTGCGTGTACGTCTGTGTAAGTGTGTGTAAGTGCGTGTAAGTGTGCGTAAGCTCATGTAAGTTTGTGTCAGTACGTGTAAGTGTGTGTAAGTGCGTGTAAGTGCATGTGATTGTGTGCAAGTACGTGTAAGTGCGTGTAAGTGCATGTAAGTACATGTAAATGCGTGTAAGTGCGTGTGAGTACGTATAAGTGTGTGTAAGTGTGTGCAATGGGTGTAAGTGCGTGTAAAGGCGTGTTAGTGCGTACAAGTTTGTGTAAGTGCGTGTAAGTGTGTGTAAGTGCGTATAAGTGCGTGTAAGTACGTGTAAGTGTGTGTAAGTATGTGTAAATGTGTGTACGTTTGTGTAAGTACGTGTAAGTGCGTGTAAGTGCATGTAAGTGCGTGTAAGTGCTTGTAAGTGCATGTAAGTTTGCGCAAGTGCGTGTAAGTACGTATATGTACGTTTAACTGCGTATAAATGCATATAAGTGTGTGTAAGTGCGTATTAGTGTGTGCATGTACATGCAAGTGTGTGTAAGTGCATATAAGTGCGTGTAAGTGCGTGTAAGTCCCTGTAAATGCATGTAAGTGCGTGTAAGTGCGTGTAAGTACGTGTAAGTACTTGTAAGTACGTGTAAGTACGTGTAAGTTTGTATAAGTACGTGTAAGTACGTGTAAGTTCGTATAAGTACGTGTAAGTGCGTGTAAGTGCATGTTATTGTGTGTAAGTGCATGTAAGTGCGTGTGAGTACGTGTAAGTGCGTGTGAGTGCGTCTAAGTGCGTATAAGTGCGTATAAGTGCGTATAAGTGCGTGTAAGTGCATATAAGTTTGTGTAAGTGCGTGTAAGTGTGTGTAAGTGCGTGTAAGTGTGTGTAAGTGCGTGTAGGTGCGTGTAAGAGCGTGTAAGTGCGTGTAAGTTTGTGTAACCATGTGTAAATTCCTGTACATACGTGTAAGTGCGTGTAAGCAATTGTAAGTGTGTGTTAGTTTGTGTAAGTGCGTGTAAGTGTGTGCAAGTGGGTGTAAGTGTGTGAAAGTGCGTGTAAGTACGTATAAGTGCGTGTAGGTATGAATAAGTGAGTGTAAGTGCGTTGAAGTATGTGTAAGTGTATGTGAAGTATATGTTAGTGCGTGTAAGTATATGTAATTGCGTGTAAGTGCGTGTAAGTACGTGTAAGTGTGTGCAAGTACATGCAAGTACGTCGAAGTATGTGTAAGTGTGTGTAAGTACGTGTAAGTGTGTGCAACTTTGTGTAAGTGTGTGTAAGTATGTGTAAGTGTGTGTCAGTGCATGTAAGTGCGTGTAAGTACGTGTAAGTGCATGTAAGTGCATGTAAGTCTGTGTAAGTGCGTGTAAGTGTGTGCCATTGCATGCCAATGCGTGCCAGTACGTGAAAGTTTGTGTAAATGTATGTAAGTGTGTGTAAGTACGTGTAAGTGCATGTAAGTGTGTTTAAGGGCATGTAAGTGCGTGTAAGTATATGTAAGTGCGTGTAAGTGCGTGTAAGTGCGTGTAAGTGCGTGTCAGTGCGTGTAAGTGCGTGTAAGTGCGTATAAGTGTGTGTAAGTTTGTGTGAGTTACCCTCAGTGCGTGTATGTGCATGTAAGTACGTGCAAGTGTGTTTAAGTGCATATAAGTGCATTTGAGTGCGTGTAAGTATGTGTAAGTGCGTGTATGTGCGTGTAAGTTTGTGTAAGTACGTGTTAATGCATGTACGTTTGTGTAAGTCCGTGTAAGTGCGTGTAAGTGCGTGTAAGTGTGTGTAAGTTTGTGTAAGTATGTGCAAGTGCATGTAAGTGCGTGTAAGTACGTGTAGGTATATGGAAGTGTGTGTAAGTGCGTGTAAGTTTGTATAAGTGCGTGTAAGTACGTGTAAGTGTGTGTAAGTGTGTGTATGTACGGGTAAGTGCGTGTAAATTCATATAAGTACATGTAAGTACGTGCAAGTGTGTGTAAGTACGTGTAAGTGCGTGTAAGTGCGTGTAAGTGCGTGTAAGTATGTGTAAGTACGTGTAAGTGCGTGTAGGTGCGTGTCAGTGCGTGTCACTGCATGAAAGTTTGTGTAAGTGTGTGTAAGTATGTGTAAGTTTATACAAGTACGTGTAAGTGCGTACAAGTCCGCGTAAGTGCGTGTAAGTGCGTGTAAGTGCGCGTAAGTGTGTGTAAGTGTTTGCAAGTGCATGCAAGTGCGTGTAAGTGCATGTAAGTGAGTGTTAGTGTGTATAAGTACATGTTTGAGCGTGTAAGTATGTGTAAGTGCATGTTAGTACGTGTAAGTGCGTGTAAGTACGTGGAAGTACATGTAACTGTGTTTAAGTGTGTGAAAGTTCGTGTAAGTGTGTATAAGTTTGTGTAAGTGCGTGTAAGTGCATGTAAGTGCGTGTAGGTGCATGTAAGTGCGTGCAAATGCGTGTAAGTGCGCGTAAGTACATGTAAGTACGTGTAAGTGTATAAAAGTGCGTGTAAGTGCATGTAGGTTTGTGTAAGTTTGTGTAAGTACGTGTAAGTGTGTGTAAGTTTGTGTAAGTGCGTGCAAGTGCTATGAGTTCGTGTCAGTGGGTGTAAGTGCGTGTAAGTGTGTATAAGTGCATGTATGTACGTGTAAGTGTGTGTAAGTACGTGTAAGTGCGTGTAAGTGTGTGTAAGTGTGTGCAAGTGGGTATACATTTGTGTGAGTTCGTGTCGGTACGTGTAAGTGTGTGTAAGTGCGTGTAAGTACGTGCAAATGCGTGTAAGTGCGTGCAAGTATGTGTACGTTCGTGTAAGAGCGTTTAAGTGTATGGAAGTACGTGTAAGTACGTGGAAGTGCATGTAAGTTCATGTAAGTACGTGTAAGTGCGTGTACATTCGTGTAAGTGCGTGTACGTGCATGTAAGTACGTGTAAGTGCGTGTACATGTGTGTAAGTGCGTGTAAGTGCGTGTAAGTTTGTGTTAGTTCGTGTAAGTGCGTGTAAGTGCGTTTAAGTGCGTGTAACTTTGTGTCAGTAGGTGTAAAGGCGTGAAAGTGCGTGTATGTATGTGTAAGAGCGTGTAAGTGCGTGTAAGTATGTGTAAGTACGTATAAGTACATGTAAATGCGTGTAGGTGTGTGTGAGTGCATGTAAGTGTGGGTAAGTACACGTAAGTGCGTGTAAGTACATATACGTGTGTGTAAGTGTGTGTGAGTGCGTATAAGTGCGTGAAAGTATGTGTAAGTGTGTGTACGCTTGTGTAAGTGCATGTAAGTGCGTGTACATATGTGTAAGTGTGTGTAAGTGCGTATAAGTGGGTGTAAATGCGTGTAAGTTTGTGTCAGTGCGTGTAAGTACATGTAAGTGCGTGTAAGTGCGTGGAAGTACGTGTAAATATGTGTAACTTTGTGTAAGTGCATGTAAGTGCGTGTAAGTGCGTGTAAGTGTGTGTAGGTACGTGTAAGTGTGTGTAAGTGCGTGAAAGTTTGTGTAAGTGCGTGTAAGTATGTGTAAGTGCGTGTAAGTGCACGTAAGTGCGTGTAAGTGTGTATAAGTGTGTGTAAGTGGGTGTAAGTACGTATAAGTGCGTGTAAGTGTGTGTTAGTGCATATAAGCGCATGTAAGTACGTGTAAGTACGTGTAAGTATGTGTAAGTGCATTTAAGTGTGTGTAAGCTCCTGTAAGTACGTGTAAGTGCGTGTGAGTTTGTGTCAGTACGAGTAAGTGCATGTAAGTGCATGTAAGTGCGTGTAAGTACGTGTAAGTGTGTGTAAGTGTGTGTAAGTGCGTGTATGTGCGTGTGAGTGTGTGTAAGTAGGTGTTAGTACGTGTAAGTGCATGTAAGTTCATGTAAGTGTGTGTAAGTGTGTGTACACTCGTGTAAGTCTGTGTAAATGCGTGTAAGTGCGTGTAAGTGCGTGTAAGTTTGTGTCAGTGCGTGTAAGTGCGTGTAAGTGTGTGTAAGTGCATATAAAAGCGTGTAAGTATGTATAAGTGCGTGTAAGTTTGTGTAAGTACGTGTATGTGTGTGAAAGGGTGTGTTAGTGCGTGTAGGTGCGTGTATGTGCGTGGAAGTGTGTGTAAGTGTGTGTAAGTTTGTGTAAGTGCATGTAAGTATGTGTGAGTGCGTGTAAGTGCGTGTAAATACGTCTAAGTACGTGTAAATGCGTGTAACTGCGTGTAAGTGCATAAAAGTACATGTAAGTGCATGTAAGTGTATCTAAGTGCGTGTAAGCGTGTGTAAGTATGTGTAAGTGCGTGCCAGTGCGTATAAGTACGTATCAGTGTGTGTAAGTACGTATGAATTCGTGCAAGTGTGTGTAAGTGCGTGTATGTTCGTGTAAGTGCGTGTAAGTACGTGTAAGTACGTGTAAGTGCGTGTTAGTGCGTGTAAGTATGTGTAAGTACGTGTAAGTGTGTGTAAGTACGTGTAAGTGCGTGTAAGTGCGTGTAAGTGCATGTAAGTATGTGTAAGTGCGTGTAAGTGCACGTAAGTGCGTGTAAGTGTGTATAAGTGTGTGTAAGTGGGTGTAAGTACGTATAAGTGCGTGTAAGTGTGTGTTAGTGCATATAAGCGCATGTAAGTACGTGTAAGTACGTGTAAGTGCGTGTAACTTCCTGTAAGTGCGTATATGTGCGTGTGAGTTCGAGTCAGTGCGTGTAAGTGCATGTAAGTATGTGTAAGTGCGTGTAAGTGCACGTAAGTGCGTGTAAGTGTGTATAAGTGTGTGTAAGTGGGTGTAAGTACGTATAAGTGCGTGTAAGTGTGTGTTAGTGCATATAAGCGCATGTAAGTACGTGTAAGTACGTGTAAGTGCGTGTAACTTCCTGTAAGTGCGTATATGTGCGTGTGAGTTCGAGTCAGTGCGTGTAAGTGCGTGTAAGTATGTGTAAGTGCGTGCCAGTGCGTATAAGTACGTATCAGTGTGTGTAAGTACGTATGAATTCGTGCAAGTGTGTGTAAGTGCGTGTATGTTCGTGTAAGTGCGTGTAAGTACGTGTAAGTACGTGTAAGTGCGTGTTAGTGCGTGTAAGTATGTGTAAGTACGTGTAAGTGTGTGTAACTTCCTGTAAGTGCTTATATGTGCGTGTGAGTTCGAGTCAGTGCGTGTAAGTGCATGTAAGTGCGTGTAAGTGCGTGTAAGTACGTGTAAGTGTGTGTAAGTACGTTTAAGTACGTGTAAGTGTGTGGGAGTGCGTGTAAGTGCGTGTAAGTACGTGTAAGTGCGTGTAAGTTCCTGTTAGTGCGTGTAAGTGCGTGTACGTTCGTGTAAGTCCGTGTAAATGCGTGTAAATGCGTGTAAGTGCGTGTAAGTTTGTGTCGGTGCGTGTAAGTGTGTGTATATGTGTGTAAGTGCGTGAAAGTACGTGTAAGTGCGTGTAAGCTTGTGTACGTGTGTTTAAGTATGTGTAAGTGCGTGTTAGTGCGTATAGGTACGTGTAAGTGCGTGTTAGTGCAGGTAAGTGTGTGTAATTTTGTATATGTACGTGTACGTATGTGTGATTACATCTAAGTGCGTGTAAGTGCGTCTAAGTTCATGTAAGCGCGTGTAAGTGCGTGAAAGGATGTGTAAGTCCATGTACGTGCGTGTAAGTGCGTGTATGCGCATGTAAATATGTGTAAGTGCGTGTAAGTACATGCAAGTGCGTATCAGTGCGTATAAGTGCGTATAAGTGCGTATACGTGCATGTAAGTTTGTGTAAGTGCTTGTAAGTGCGTGTAAGTGTGTGTAAGTGCGTGTAAGTTTGTGTAAGTGTGTGTAAGTACGTGTAAGTGCATGTAAGTGTGTGCAAGTGCATGCAAGTGCGTGTAAGTGTGTGTAAGTGGGTATAAGTGCGTGTAAGTGTGTGTAAGTGCGTGTAAGTGCATGTAAGTGCATTTATGTATGTGGAAGTGCGTGTTAGTGTGTGTAAGTACAAGTAAGTATGTGGAAGTACGTGTAAGTACGTGTAAGTGCATGTAAGTGCGTATAAGTGGGTGTAAGTGTGTAAAAGTGCGTGTAAGTACGTGTAAGTGCGTGTAAGTGCACGCAAGTGCATGCTAGTGTAAGCCAGTGCGTGCCGGTGTGTGTAAGTTTATGTAAGTGTGTATGAGTGTGTGTAAGTACGTGTAAGTGCGTGTAAGTACGTGTAAGTGCGTGTAAGTTCATGTAAGTTTGTGTAAGTGTGTGTAGGTGTGTGTAAGTTCGTGTAAATGTGTGTAAGTGCGTGTGAGTTTGTGTCAGTGAGTGTAAGTACGTGTAAGTGCGTTTAAGTGCGTATAAGTGTGTGTAAGTGTGTGTATGTTTGTGTTAGTGCGTATAAGTGTGTGTAAGTGCGTGTAATTGCGTGTAAATTTGTGTACGTTCCTGTAAGTTCGTTTAAGTGCGTGTAAGTTTGTGTAAGTACATGTGAGATTGTGTCAGTGCGTGTAAGTGCGTGTAAGTGCATGTAAGTGCGTGTAAGTGTGTGTAAGTATGTGTAAGTGGGTGTAAGTGTCTGTAAGTGCATATAAGTGCATGTGTGTGCGTGTAAGTGTATGTAAGTGCTTGTAAGTGTGTGTACGTTTGTGTGAGTGTGTGGAAGTACTTGTACATTCATGTAAGTGCGTGTAAGTGCGTGTAAGTACGTGTAAGTGCATGTAAGTAGGTGTCAGTGCGTGTAAGTACGTAAAAGTGTGTGTAAGTGCGTGTAAGTGTGTGTAAGTAGGTGTACGTGCATGTAAGTTTATGTAAGTGTGTATACATGCATGTAAGGATGTGTTAGTGCGTGTACGTGCGTGTAAGTGTGTGTAAGTGCCTGTAAGTATGTGTAAGCTCGTGTAAGTGCGTGTAAGTACATGTGAGTGCGTGTAAGTATGTGTACGTACGTCTAAGTGCGTATAAGTGCGTGTACATGCGTGTAAGTGCGTGTAAGTGCGTGAAAGTAAGTGTAAGTGCATGTAAGTGTGTGTAAGTGTGTGTAAGCGCATGTAAGTATGTATAAGTGCATGTCAGTGCGTGTAACTGCGTATTAGTGCGTGTAAGTGCGTATACGTTTGTGTAAGTGCGTGTAAGTACGTGTAAGTTTGAGTAAGTACGTGTAAGTGCGTGTAAGTGCGTGTAAGTGTGTGTAAGTGCGTGTAAGTATGTGTAAGTACGTGTACGTGTGTGTAAGTTCCTGTAAGTGCGTGTATGTGCGTGTGAGTTTGTGTCAGTACGTGTAAGAACATGTAAGTGCGTGTAAGTGTGTGTAAGTGCGTATAAGTGCGTGTAAGTGCGTGTAAGTACGTATAAGTGCGTGTAAGTGCGTGTAAGTACGTATAAGTGCGTGTAAGTGCGTGTAAGTACGTATAAGTGCGTGTAAGTGCGTGTAAGTACGTATAAGTGCGTGTAAGTGCGTGTAAGTACGTATAAGTGCGTGTAAGTGCGTGTAAGTACGTATAAGTGCGTGTAAGTGCGTGTAAGTACGTATAAGTGCGTGTAAGTGCGTGTAAGTACGTATAAGTGCGTGTAAGTGCGTGTAAGTACGTATAAGTGCGTGTAAGTGCGTGTAAGTACGTATAAGTGCGTGTAAGTGCGTGTAAGTACGTATAAGTGCGTGTAAGTGCGTGTAAGTACGTATAAGTGCGTGTAAGTGCGTGTAAGTACGTATAAGTGCGTGTAAGTGCGTGTAAGTACGTATAAGTGCGTGTAAGTGCGTGTAAGTACGTATAAGTGCGTGTAAGTGCGTGTAAGTACGTATAAGTGCGTGTAAGTGCGTGTAAGTACGTATAAGTGCGTGTAAGTGCGTGTAAGTGTGTGTAAGTGCGTGTAAGTATGTGTAAGTACGTGTACGTGTGTGTAAGTTCCTGTAAGTGCGTGTATGTGCGTGTGAGTTTGTGTCAGTACGTGTAAGAACATGTAAGTGCCTGTAAGTGTGTGTAAGCACGTGTAAGTGCGTGTAAGTTCGTGTGAGTGCGTGCATGTGCGTGTACATTTGTGTAAGTCAGCGTAAATGCGTGTAAGTGCGTGTAAGTGCGTGTAAGTACGTATAAGTTCGTGTAAGTGCATGTAAGTGTGTGTAAGTGCGTATAAGTGCGTGTAAGTGCGTGTAAGTATGTGTAAGTGCGTGTAAGTATGTGTAGGTTTGTGTAAGTATGTGTAAGTGCGTGTAAGTACGTGTAAGTGCGTGTAAGTGCGTGTAAGTGCGTGTAAGTGTGTGTAAGTGCGTGTAAGTTTGTATAAGTGCGTGTAAGTAAGTATAAGTACGTGGACGTGCGTATAAGTGCATATAAGTGCATGTAAGTACGTGTAAGTGTGTGCACGTACATGCAAGTGCGTGTAAGTACGTGTAAGTGCGTCTAAGTGTGTGTAAGTGTATGTAAATGCGTGTAAGTGCGTGTACGTGCGTGTAAGTACTTGTAAGTACGTGTAAGTGTGTGTAAGTTTGTATAAGTGCGTGTAAATGCGTGTAAGTTTGTATAAGTGCATGTAAGTGCGTGTAAGTGCGTGTAA
>SZWC01025116.1:0-15998 GCA_023375785.1 Penium margaritaceum | reverse complement strand
TGTGTAAGTTTGTATAAGTGCGTGTAAATGCGTGTAAGTTTGTATAAGTGCATGTAAGTGCGTGTAAGTGCGTGTAATTGTGTGTAAGTGCATGTAAGTGCGTGTAATGCGTGTAAGTGCGTGTGAGTGCGTGTAAGTGTGTGTAAGTGCGTGCAAGTGCGTGTAAGTGCGTGTAAGTGCATATAAGTCCGTGTAAGTGTGTGTAAGTGTGTGTAAGAGCGTGTAAGTGTGTATAAGTGCATGTAAGTGCGTGTAAGAGCGTGTATGTGTGTGTAAGTTTGTGTATGTATATATAAATGCGTGTACGTACGTGTAAGTACGTGTAAGTATGTTTAGGTGTGTGTAAGTTTGTGTAAGTGCGTGTAAGTATGTGTAAGTGCATTTAAGGGTGTGAAAGTGCGTGTAAGTACATATAAGTGCGTGCAAGTATGTGTTAGTGAGTGTAAGTGCATTTAAGTGCGTGTAAGTGTATGTGAAGTATGTGTAAGTGCTTGTAAGTATATGTAAGTGCTTGTAAGCGCGTGTAAATGCGTGTAAGTGTGTGCAAGTACATGCAAGTGCGTCTAAGTATGTGTAAGTGCGTGTAAGTGTGTGTAAGTGCGTGTAACTTTGTGTAAGTGCGTGTATGTATGTGTAAGTGCATGTCAGTGCATGTAAGTGCGTGTAAGTACGTGTGAGTACGTGTAAGTGCGTTTAAGTGCGTATAAGTGCGTGTAAGTGCGTGCAAATGCGTGCCGGTGTGTGCCAGTACGTGCCACTGCGTGTACGTTCGTGTAAGTGTATGTAAGTGTGTGTAAGTACGTGTAAGTGCATGTAAGTGTCTGTATGGGCATGTAAGTGCGTGTAAGTGTATGTAAGTGCGTGTAAGTGCGTGTAAGTGCGTGTAAGTACGTGTCAGTGCGTGTAATTACGTGTAAGTACGTGTAAGTGCGTGTACGTTTGTGTGAGTTCCTGTCAGTGCGTGTATGTGCATGTAAGTACGTCTAAGTGTGTCTAAGTGCATGTAAGTATGTTTGAGTGCGTGTAAGTGCGTGTAGATGCGTGTATGTGCGTGTAAGTTCGTGTATGTGCGTGTTAATGCATGTACGTTTGGGTAAGTCCGTGTAAGTGCGTGTACGTGCGTGTAAGTGCGTGTAAGTTCGTGTGACTATGTGCAAGTGCGTGTAAGTGTGTGTAAGTATGTGTAGGTACGTGGAATTGTGGATAAGTGCGTGTTAGTTCCTGTAAGTACGTGTAAGTACGTGTAAGTATGTGTAAGTGCGTGTAAGTATGTGTAAGTGCGTGTAAATGCATATAAGTGCGTGTAAGTGCGTGTAAGTGTGTGTAAGTGTGTGTAAGTGCGTGTAAGTGCATGTCATTGCGTGTAAGTATGTGTAAGTATGTGTAAGTGCGTGTAGGTGCATGTTTGTGCGTGTAAATGCATGTAAGTTCATGTAAGTGCGTGTGAGTATGTGTAAGGTTTTATAAGTACTTGTAAGTGCGTGTAATTATATGTAAGTACGTGTAAGTGCGTGTAAGTGCGTGTAAGTGTGTGTAAGTGTGTGCAAGTGCATACAAGTACGTGTAAGTGCATGCAAGTGAGTGTAAGTGCGTGTAAGTACGTGTAAGAGCGGGTAAGTATGTGTAAGTGCATGCTAGTGCGTGTAAGTGCGTGTAAGTACGTGGAAGTATGTGTAAGTGCGTGTAAGTGCGTGAAGGTTTGTGTAAGTGTGTATACGTTTCTGTAAGTGCGTGTAAGTGCGTGTAAGTGCGTGTAAGTGCATGTAAGTGCGTGCAAGTGCGTGTAAGTGCGTGTGAGTATGTGTAAGTACGAGTAAGTGTGTATAAGTGCGTATATGTGCATATATGTTTGTGTAAGTTCGTGTAAGTGCGTGTAAGTGCTATGAGTTCATGTTAATGGGTGTAAGTAGGTGTAAGTGTGTATAAGTGCGTGTATGTATGTGTAAGTGTGTGTAAGTACGTGTAAGTGCATGTAAGTGTGTGTAAGTGTGTGTGCGTGCGTATAACTTTGTGTGAGTTTGTGTCGGTACGTGTAGGTGTGTGTAAGTGCGTATAAGTGCGTGCAAGTGCGTGTAAGTGCGTGGAAGTGTGTGTAAGTACGTGTAAGAGCGTTTAAGTGCATGGAAGTACGTGTAAGTATGTAGAAGTGCATGTAAGTTCGTGTAAGTACATGTAAGTGCGTGTACATTCGTGTAAGTGCGTGTACTTACATGTAAGTATGTGTAAGTGCATGTACATGTGTGTAAGTGTGTGTAAGTGTGTGTAAGTGCGTGTAAAATTGTGTAAGTTTGTGTAAGTGTGTGTAAGTGTGTGTATGTATGTCTAAGTGCGTGTAAGTGCGTGTAAGTACGTGTAAGTACCTATAAGTACATGTAAATGCGTGTAAGTGTGTGTAAGTGTGTGTAAGTGCGTGTAAGTACGTGTAAGTGTGCGTAAGCGCATATAAGTGTGGGTAAGTCTGTGTGAGTGCGTATAAGTGCGTATAAGTGCGTATAAGTGCGTGTACATTTGTGTAAAAGCGTGTAAGTGTGTGTACATACGTGTAAGTGTGTGTAAGTGCGTGTAAGTGGGTGTAAGTGCGTGTAAGTTTGTGTCAGTACGTGTAAGTGTGTGTAAGTACGTATAAGTGCGAGGGACGCAAATTGTTACTTGTAAGTATGTGTGACTGCGTGTAAGTGTATGTAAGTGCGTGTAAGTGCGTGTAAGTGCGTGTAAGTACGTGTCAGTGCGTGTAAGTGCGTGTAAGTACGTGTAAGTGCGTGTAAGTTTGTGTGGGTTCTTGTCAGTGCGTGTATGTGCATGTAAGTACGTGTAAGTGTGTGTAAGTGCATGTAAGTATGTTTGAGTGCGTGTAAGTGCGTGTAGATGCGTGTATGTGCGTGTAAGTTCGTGTAAGTGCGTGTTAATGCATGTACGTTTGGGTAAGTCCGTGTAAGTGCGTGTACGTGCGTGTAAGTGCGTGTAAGTTCGTGTGACTATGTGCAAGTGCGTGCAAGTGTGTGTAAGTATGTGTAGGTACGTGGAATTGTGGATAAGTACGTGTAAGTTCCTGTAAGTGCGTGTAAGTACGTGTAAGTATGTGTAAGTGCGTGTAAGTACGTGTAAGTGCGTGTAAATGCATATAAGTGCGTGTAAGTGCGTGTAAGTGTGTGTAAGTGTGTGTAAGTGCGTGTAAGTGCATCTCATTGCGTGTAAGTATGTGTAAGTACGTGTAAGTGTGTGTAGGTGCGTGTTTGTGTGTGTAAATGCATGTAAGTTCATGTAAGTGCGTGTAAGTATGTGTAAGGTTATATAAGTACGTGTAAGTGCGTGTAAGTGTATGTAAGTACTTGTAAGTGCGTGTAAGTGCGTGTAAGTGTGTGTAAGTGTGTGCAAGTGCATGCAAGTACGTGTAAGTGCATGCAAGTGAGTGTACGTGCATGTAAGTACGTGTAAGAGCGTGTAAGTATGTGTAAGTGCATGCTAGTGCGTGTAAGAGCGTGTAAGTACGTGGAAGTATGTGTAAGTGCGTGTAAGTGCGTGAAAGTTTGTGTAAGTGTGTATACGTTTGTGTAAGTGCGTGTAAGTGCATGTAAGTGCGTGTAAGTGCATGAAAGTGCGTGCAAGTGCGTGTAAGTGCGTGTAAGTATGTCCAAGTACGTGTAAGTGTGTGTAAGTGCGTATACGTGCATATACGTTTGTGTAAGATCGTGTAAGTGCGTGTAAGTGTGTGTAAGTTCGTGTAAGTGCGTGTAAGTGCTATGAGTTCATGTTAGTGGGTGTAAGTGGGTGTAAGTGTGTATAAGTGCGTGTATGTACGTGTAAGTGTGTGTAAGTACGTGTAAGTGCGTGTAAGTGTGTGTAAGTGCGTGTGCGTGCGTATAAGTTTGTGTGAGTTCGTGTTGGTACGTGTAAGTGTGTGTACGTGCGTATAAGTGCATGCAAGTGCGTGTAAGTGCGTGCAAGTGTGTGTAGGTGTGTGTAAGAGCGTTTAAGTGCATGGAAGTACGTGTAAGTATGTAGAAGTGCATGTAAGTTTGTGTAAGTACATGTAAGTGCGTGTACATTCGTGTAAGTGCGTGTACGTGCATGTAAGTATGTGTATGTGCATGTACATGTGTGTAAGTGTGTGTAAGTGTGTGTAAAATTGTGTAAGTTCGTGTAAGTGTGTGTAAGTGCGTGTATGTATGTCTAAGTGCGTGTAAGTGCGTGTAAGTACGTGTAAGTATGTATAAGTGCATGTAAATGCGTGTAAGTGTGTGTAAGTGTGTGTAAGTGCGTGTAAGTATGTGTAAGTGCGCGTAAGCGCATAGAAGTATGGGTAAGTGTGTGTGAGTGCGTATAAGTGCGTATAAGTGCGTGTAAGTGCGTGTACGTTTGTGTAAAAGCGTGTAAGTGCGTGTACATACGTGTAAGTGTGTATAAGTGCGTGTAATTGGGTGTAAGTGCGTGTAAGTTTGTGTCAGTACGTGTAAGTGTGTGTAAGTACGTGTAAGTGCGTGTAAGTGCGTGTAAGTGTGTGTAAGTACGCCTAAGTTTGTGTAAGTGCGTGTAAGTGCGTGCAAGTGCGTGTAAGTGCGTGTAAGTGTGTGTAAGTGCGTGTAAGTACGTGAAAGTTTGTGTAAGTACGTGTAAGTATGTGAAAGTGCATTTAAGTGTGTGTAAGTTCCTATAAGTACGTGTAAGTGCGTGTGAGTTCGTGTTAGTACGTGTTAGTACGTGTAAGTGCATGTATGTTTTGTAAGTGCGTGTAAGTGCGTGTACATTTGTGTAAGTGCGTGTAAATGCGTGTAAGTGCAAGTAAGTGCGTGTCAGTTTGTGTCAGTATGTGTAAGTGCGTGTAAGTGTGTATTAGTGCGTATAAGTACGTCTACGTACGTATGAGTGTGTGTACGTTTGTGTAAGTGCGTGTATGTGTGTGTAAGTGCTTGTTAGTGCGTGTAGGTACGTGTAAGTGCGTGTAAGTGCATGTGAGTGCGTGTTAGTTTGTGTAAGTACGTATAAGTATGTGTGAGTGCGTGTAAGTGTGTGTAAATACGTCTAAGTACGTGTAAATGCATGTAAGTGCCTGTAAGTGTGTGAAAGTACGTGTAAGTGCAGGTAAGTGTGTGTAAGTGCGTGTAAGCGCATGTAAGTATGTGTAACTGCGTGTAAGAGCATGTCTGTGCGTGTAAGTGCATATAAATTTGTGTAAGTGTGTGTAAGTGCGTGTAAGTGCGTGTAAGTGCGTGTAAGTGCGTGTACATGCGTGTTAGTGCGTGCAAGTATGTGTAAGTACTTCTAAGTGTGTGTAAGTTCCTGTAAGTGCTTGTATGTGTGTGTGAGTTTGTGTTAGTGTGTGTAAGTGCATTTCAGTGCATGTTAGTGCGTGTCAGTGCGTGTAAGTACGTGTAAGTGTGTGTAATTACGTGTAAGAGCGTGTAAGTATGTGGGAGTGTGAATAAGTGCATGTAAGTACGTGTAAGTGCGTGTAAGTTCCTGTAAGTGCATGGAAGTGCGTGTACGTTTGTGCAAGTCCGTGTAAATGTGTGTAAGTACGTGTAAGTGCGTGTAAGCTCGTGTGAGTGCGTGTAAGTGTGTGTAAGTGCGTGTAAGTGTGTGTAAGTACGTGTAAGTGCGTGTAAGTTTGTGTACGTGTGTATAAGTACATGTAAGTGCGTGTTAGTGCGTGTAGGTACGTGTACGTGCGTGTAAGTGCGTGTAAGTGCGTGTAAGTTCGTATACGTCCGTGTACGTACGTGTGAGTATGTCTAAGTGTGTGTAAGTGCGTCTAAGTACGAGTAAGTACGTGTAAGTTCGTGAAAGTATGTGTAAGTGCATGTAAGTGCGTGTAAGTGTGTGTAAGCGCATGTAAGTATGTGTAAGTACGTATAAGTATGTTCAAGTGCGTATGAGTGCGTGAAAGTCCGTATAAGTGCGTATAAGTGTATGTAAGTTTGTATAAGTGCGTGTAAGTGTGTGTAAGTGCGTTTAAGTATGTGTAAGTGTGTGTAAGTGTGTGTAAGTACGTATAAGTGCGTGTGAGTGCATGTAAGTGTCTGCAAGTGCATGCAAGTGCATGTAAGTGTGTGTAAATGGGTGTCAGTACGTGTAAGTGTGTGTAAGTACGTGTAAGTGCATGTAAGTGCATGTAAGTATGTGTAAGTGCGTGTTAGTGTGTGTAAGTGCGTGTAAGTATGTGGAAGTACGTGTAAGTACGTGTAAGTACGTGTAAGTGTGTGATAGTGCGTGTAATTGTGTAAAAGTGCGTGCAAGTGTGTGTAAGTGCATGTAAGTATGTGCAAGTGCATGCTAGTGTGTGCCGGTACGTGCCAGTACGTGTAAGTTCGTGTAAGTGTGTATAAGTGTGTGTAAGTGTGTGTAAAAGCGTGTAAGTGCGTGTAAGTGTGTGTAAGTACGTGTAAGTGCGTATTAGTGCGTGTAAGTGCGTGTAAGTACGTGTAAGTGCGTGTAAGTGCGTGTAAGTGCGTACAAGTGCGTGTAAGTGCGTGTAAGTACATGTTAGTTCGTGTAAGTGTGTGTAAGTGTGTGTAAGTTTGTGTAAGTGCGTGTAAGTGCGTGTGAGTTTGTGTCAGTGAGTGTAAGTGCGTGTATGTGCGTCTAAGTACGTGTAAGTACGTGTAAGTGTATGTAAGTACGTGTAAGTGTGTGCGAGTGCGTGTGAGTGCGTGTAAGTGTGTGTAAGTGTGTGTAAGTGCGTGTAAAATTGATTAAGTGCGTGTAAGTGCGTGTATGTTTGTGTTAGTGCGTGTAAGTGTGTGTAAGTGCGTATAACTGCGTGTATGTTTGTATAAGTTTGTGTAAGTTTGTTTAAGTGCGTGTAAGTTCGTGTAAGTACGTGTGAGTTTGTGTCAGTGTGTGTAAGTGCCTGTAAGTGCATGTAAGTGCGTGTAAGTGCGTGTAAGTGCGTGTAAGTGGATGTAAATGTCTGTAAGTACGTATAAGTGCATGTGTATACGTAAAAGTGTATGTAAGTACATTTAAGTGCGTGTAAGTTCGTGTAAGTGTGTGGAAGTGCATGTACGTTCGTGTAACTGCGTGTAAGTGTGTGTATGTACGTGTAAGTGCATGTAAGTTCGTGTAAGTGCGTGTAAGTACGTAAATGCGTGTGTAAGTACGTTTAAGTGCATGTAAGTAGGTGTAAGTGCGTGTAAGTTTGTGTAGGTGCGTGTAAGTGCGTGTAAGTGCGTGTAAGTACGTGTAAGTTCGTGTAAGTACTTGTAAGTATGTGTGACTACGTGTAAGTAGGGCGTAAATAGGGCGCAAGTAGGGCGCAAGTAGGGCGCAAATAGGGCGCAAGTAGGGCGCAAGTAGGACGTACGTAGGGCGCAAGTAATGCGCAAGTAGGGGGCAAGTAGGGCGCAAGTAGGGCGCACGTAGGGCGCAAGTAGGGCGCAAGTATGGCACAAGTAGGGCACAAGTAGGCCTCAAGTATGGCGAATGAAGGGCGCAAGTAGGATGCAAGTAGGGCGCAAATAGGGCGCAAGTAGGGCGCAAGTAGGGC
Organism: Penium margaritaceum; assembly: GCA_023375785.1. Classification (NCBI taxonomy): domain Eukaryota; kingdom Viridiplantae; phylum Streptophyta; class Zygnematophyceae; order Desmidiales; family Peniaceae; genus Penium; species Penium margaritaceum. The sequence goes on along the minus strand of SZWC01025116.1, from coordinate 8,515 downwards.
GTAAGTAGGGCACAAGTAGGGCGCAAGTAGGGCGCAGGTAGGGCGCAAGTAAGGTGCAAGGAGGGCGCAAGTAGGGCGCAGGTAGGGCGCAAGTAAGGTGCAAGGAGGGCGCAAGTAGGGCGCAGGTAGGGCGCAAGTAAGGTGCAAGGAGGGCGCAAGTAGGGCGCAGGTAGGGCGCAAGTAAGGTGCAAGGAGGGCGCAAGTAGGGCGCAGGTAGGGCGCAAGTAAGGTGCAAGGAGGGCGCAAGTAGGGCGCAGGTAGGGCGCAAGTAAGGTGCAAGGAGGGCGCAAGTAGGGCGCAGGTAGGGCGCAAGTAAGGTGCAAGGAGGGCGCAAGTAGGGCGCAGGTAGGGCGCAAGTAAGGTGCAAGGAGGGCGCAAGTAGGGCGCAGGTAGGGCGCAAGTAAGGTGCAAGGAGGGCGCAAGTAGGGCGCAGGTAGGGCGCAAGTAAGGTGCAAGGAGGGCGCAAGTAGGGCGCAGGTAGGGCGCAAGTAAGGTGCAAGGAGGGCGCAAGTAGGGCGCAGGTAGGGCGCAAGTAAGGTGCAAGGAGGGCGCAAGTAGGGCGCAGGTAGGGCGCAAGTAAGGTGCAAGGAGGGCGCAAGTAGGGCGCAGGTAGGGCGCAAGTAAGGTGCAAGGAGGGCGCAAGTAGGGCGCAGGTAGGGCGCAAGTAAGGTGCAAGGAGGGCGCAAGTAGGGCGCAGGTAGGGCGCAAGTAAGGTGCAAGGAGGGCGCAAGTAGGGCGCAGGTAGGGCGCAAGTAAGGTGCAAGGAGGGCGCAAGTAGGGCGCAGGTAGGGCGCAAGTAAGGTGCAAGGAGGGCGCAAGTAGGGCGCAGGTAGGGCGCAAGTAAGGTGCAAGGAGGGCGCAAGTAGGGCGCAGGTAGGGCGCAAGTAAGGTGCAAGGAGGGCGCAAGTAGGGCGCAGGTAGGGCGCAAGTAAGGTGCAAGGAGGGCGCAAGTAGGGCGCAGGTAGGGCGCAAGTAAGGTGCAAGGAGGGCGCAAGTAGGGCGCAGGTAGGGCGCAAGTAAGGTGCAAGGAGGGCGCAAGTAGGGCGCAGGTAGGGCGCAAGTAAGGTGCAAGGAGGGCGCAAGTAGGGCGCAGGTAGGGCGCAAGTAAGGTGCAAGGAGGGCGCAAGTAGGGCGCAGGTAGGGCGCAAGTAAGGTGCAAGGAGGGCGCAAGTAGGGCGCAGGTAGGGCGCAAGTAAGGTGCAAGGAGGGCGCAAGTAGGGCGCAGGTAGGGCGCAAGTAAGGTGCAAGGAGGGCGCAAGTAGGGCGCAGGTAGGGCGCAAGTAAGGTGCAAGGAGGGCGCAAGTAGGGCGCAGGTAGGGCGCAAGTAAGGTGCAAGGAGGGCGCAAGTAGGGCGCAGGTAGGGCGCAAGTAAGGTGCAAGGAGGGCGCAAGTAGGGCGCAGGTAGGGCGCAAGTAAGGTGCAAGGAGGGCGCAAGTAGGGCGCAGGTAGGGCGCAAGTAAGGTGCAAGGAGGGCGCAAGTAGGGCGCAGGTAGGGCGCAAGTAAGGTGCAAGGAGGGCGCAAGTAGGGCGCAGGTAGGGCGCAAGTAAGGTGCAAGGAGGGCGCAAGTAGGGCGCAGGTAGGGCGCAAGTAAGGTGCAAGGAGGGCGCAAGTAGGGCGCAGGTAGGGCGCAAGTAAGGTGCAAGGAGGGCGCAAGTAGGGCGCAGGTAGGGCGCAAGTAAGGTGCAAGGAGGGCGCAAGTAGGGCGCAGGTAGGGCGCAAGTAAGGTGCAAGGAGGGCGCAAGTAGGGCGCAGGTAGGGCGCAAGTAAGGTGCAAGGAGGGCGCAAGTAGGGCGCAGGTAGGGCGCAAGTAAGGTGCAAGGAGGGCGCAAGTAGGGCGCAGGTAGGGCGCAAGTAAGGTGCAAGGAGGGCGCAAGTAGGGCGCAGGTAGGGCGCAAGTAAGGTGCAAGGAGGGCGCAAGTAGGGCGCAGGTAGGGCGCAAGTAAGGTGCAAGGAGGGCGCAAGTAGGGCGCAGGTAGGGCGCAAGTAAGGTGCAAGGAGGGCGCAAGTAGGGCGCAGGTAGGGCGCAAGTAAGGTGCAAGGAGGGCGCAAGTAGGGCGCAGGTAGGGCGCAAGTAAGGTGCAAGGAGGGCGCAAGTAGGGCGCAGGTAGGGCGCAAGTAAGGTGCAAGGAGGGCGCAAGTAGGGCGCAGGTAGGGCGCAAGTAAGGTGCAAGGAGGGCGCAAGTAGGGCGCAGGTAGGGCGCAAGTAAGGTGCAAGGAGGGCGCAAGTAGGGCGCAGGTAGGGCGCAAGTAAGGTGCAAGGAGGGCGCAAGTAGGGCGCAGGTAGGGCGCAAGTAAGGTGCAAGGAGGGCGCAAGTAGGGCGCAGGTAGGGCGCAAGTAAGGTGCAAGGAGGGCGCAAGTAGGGCGCAGGTAGGGCGCAAGTAAGGTGCAAGGAGGGCGCAAGTAGGGCGCAGGTAGGGCGCAAGTAAGGTGCAAGGAGGGCGCAAGTAGGGCGCAGGTAGGGCGCAAGTAAGGTGCAAGGAGGGCGCAAGTAGGGCGCAGGTAGGGCGCAAGTAAGGTGCAAGGAGGGCGCAAGTAGGGCGCAGGTAGGGCGCAAGTAAGGTGCAAGGAGGGCGCAAGTAGGGCGCAGGTAGGGCGCAAGTAAGGTGCAAGGAGGGCGCAAGTAGGGCGCAGGTAGGGCGCAAGTAAGGTGCAAGGAGGGCGCAAGTAGGGCGCAGGTAGGGCGCAAGTAAGGTGCAAGGAGGGCGCAAGTAGGGCGCAGGTAGGGCGCAAGTAAGGTGCAAGGAGGGCGCAAGTAGGGCGCAGGTAGGGCGCAAGTAAGGTGCAAGGAGGGCGCAAGTAGGGCGCAGGTAGGGCGCAAGTAAGGTGCAAGGAGGGCGCAAGTAGGGCGCAGGTAGGGCGCAAGTAAGGTGCAAGGAGGGCGCAAGTAGGGCGCAGGTAGGGCGCAAGTAAGGTGCAAGGAGGGCGCAAGTAGGGCGCAGGTAGGGCGCAAGTAAGGTGCAAGGAGGGCGCAAGTAGGGCGCAGGTAGGGCGCAAGTAAGGTGCAAGGAGGGCGCAAGTAGGGCGCAGGTAGGGCGCAAGTAAGGTGCAAGGAGGGCGCAAGTAGGGCGCAGGTAGGGCGCAAGTAAGGTGCAAGGAGGGCGCAAGTAGGGCGCAGGTAGGGCGCAAGTAAGGTGCAAGGAGGGCGCAAGTAGGGCGTAGGTAGGGCGCAAATAGGGTGCAAGTAGGACGCAAGTAGGACGCAAGTATGGCGCAAGTAGGACGCAAGTAGGGCGCAAGTAGGACGCAAGTAGGGTACAAGTAGGGTGTAAGTAGGGCGCAAGTAGGGTGTAAGTAGGGCGTAAGTAGGGCACAAGCAGGGCGCAAATAGGGCGCAAATAGGGCGCGAGTAGGGCGCAAGTAAGGCGCAAGTAGGACAGATAGGTCGCAAGTAGGATACAAGCAGGGGGCAAGTAAGCAGGGCAGAACAGGGGCTCAAGTAGGACGCAAGGAGGGTGCAAGTAGGGTGCAAGTGCACGATTCGTGTCCTAGTTTCCGCTCCCTAGTCTCCAAGAGGAATCGGGTGTGCCTTCGGGAGATAAAAATGGGTACGACACCAGGACTTCCCGGGAGGTCACCCATCCCACTACTATTCTGGCCCATGGGCGCTTATCTACGGAGTTCGAATGGGATCTGGCGTAGTAGCCTAGGTATGATCGTACCATCTTTTGAAAGGAATGGGCCGATAACGTGACACGTGCGTGAGCGCGCACAGCGATTGAACATGAAGGAGGATAATGGGCACGTCGATGCGTTGTATTTCCACACGGGGAGGAGGGGAGGGGGTCTGGGAGGGAGGACGGAGGTGCGCGCATGGCAATGGTTTGGGAACCGGGCAGCACGGGCGGGGTCGAGGAGGGGTGGGGTTGTGAATACGACGGATGAGAGGCGGTCGGGCACTATGGAGGCTTGTCATGTTAGTCGCACGCAGAGTGGTGGGATTAACGAGAGGCGACGGGGACAAGGCTACGGAGACAAGGCGTGCGGTGCGTGCGTGGGATGGCGAGCGGGACGGTACAACTCGTGGGATGGGAAGGAGGGGTGCGGGAGCTTGGGTTGGTACGACTCGTGGGGTGGAAAAGAGGGGTGCGGGCGCTTGGGTTGGTACGACCCGTGGGGCTGGAAAGAGGCGCGGGGGCGCCCGGGTCGGCACGAGTCGTGGGGTGGGAAAGAGGCGTGCGTGCGCTTGGGGTTGGTACTACCCGTGGGGTTGGAAAGAGGCGCGGGGGTGCCTGGGTTGGTACGACGCGTGGGGAGGGAAACAGGCGTGCATGCGCTTGGGTTGGTACGTGCGGGTGGGTGTGGAACGGGTGGGCGGTGCATGGGTGTGCGTCTTGTGTAGGCAGCAAAGTGCGCTGGTGTGCGACGGCGGTGCGTGGCCAGGTTTGCGAGCTGTTGATGCAGTGGAATGGGTTGAAAGGAGAGCGGGAGTCGAACCCGCATGCCATCCCAAGAGCAATCATCTCGTTAGGGGGGAGGGGAGGGGAGGGGAGGGGAGGGGAGTTTCCGGAGGAACAAATCGGTAGAACAGAGGCTGAACCTCAGTGGATCGTAGCAGCAAGGCTTCTCTGCCACTTACAGTACCCCGTTCTGGTTTAAGTCGTCTGCAAATGATTCGTCTCCCCGAACATTTGGAATTGGTCCAGACAAATCACGACATATGCTCTCTGAGGCGCACAGGCGCCCGTATTTCAAGTCGGGTAACACCCGGAGAGGTAAAAAGTACTGTTTCCAGCATGGATTCTGACTTAGAGGCGTTCATTCATAATCCTACACATGGTAGCTTTGCGCCACTGGCTTTTTAGCCAAGAGTAACTACCAATTATGTGAATCAACGGTTCCTCTCGTACTGAGTTGAATTACTGTTGCGGCATCAGATAATCAGTGGGGTAAAACTAACCTGTCTCACGACGGTCTAAACCGAGCTCACGTTCCCTATTGGTGGGTGAACAAGCCAACACTTGGTGAATTCTGCTTCACAATGATAGGAAGAGCCGACATCGAAGGATCCAAAAGCAACGTCGCTATGAACGCTTGGCTGCCACAAGCCAGTTATCCCTGTGGTAGCGTTTCTGACACCTCTAGCTTCAAATTTCGAAAGACTAAAGGATCGATAGGCCATGCTTTCACAGTTTGTATTCATACTGAAAATCAAAATCAAATGAGCATTTACCCTTTTGTTACTTGTTCGGAGTCACATTTCGGGTCCGCGGACATTCCCGCCCCTTAGTCTCGGAGACTCTGGAGACGCGTACCCGGAGGTCCGACGTCGTATGCTCCAGGGCCCATGGGTTGGAATTTTCGAGCGGGAGTTGGGTCATCGATGTCGGCAAAGGCGTGGGACGTGCGTATGGATGCATTTTCTCGATTTCGGGTCGGCGGAAATTTCCGCCCCTTAGTCTCGGAGGCTCCCTAGACGCGTGCCCGGAGGCGCTACGTCCTATGCTCCAGGGCGCGTGGGCTGGAATACTCGTGCGGGAGTTGGGTCACCGATGTTGTCACGGGCGTGCGACGTCCGTATGGATGAGTTTTCTCCCTTTCAGGTCGGCGGAAGTTCCTGCCCCTTAGTCTCGGAGGCTCCCATGACGCGTGCCCGGAGGCACTACGTTGTATGCTCCAGGACGCGTGGGTTGGAATTTTGGAGCGGGAGATGGGTCATTGATGTCAGTACGGGCGTGCGACGTGCGTACGGATGCGTTTTCTCGATTTCGGGTGAGCGGAAATTCCCGCCCCTTAGTCTCCGAGGCTCCCAAGACGCATGCCCGGAGGCGCTAAGTCATATGCTCCAGGGCGCATGGGTTGAAATTTTCGACCGGGAGTTGGGTCACCGATGTCGGTACGGGTGTGCGACGTGCGTATGGATGAGTTTTCTTGATTTTGAGTCAGCGGAAATTCCTGCCCCTTAGTCTACGAGGCTCCCGAGACGCGTGCCCGGAGGCGCTACGTTGTTTGCCCCAAGGCGAGTGGGCTGGAATTTCCGAACGGGAGTTGGGTCACCGATGTCGGTACGGGCGTGCGACGTGCGTATGGATGATTTTTCTCAATTTTGGGTCGGCGGAAACTACCGCCCCTTAGTCTCGGAGGCTCCCGAGACGCGTACCCGGAGGCGCCAGTCGTATGCTCCAGGGAAGGTGGGCTTCAATTTTCGAGCGGGTGTTGGGTGATCGATGTCGGCACAAGCGTGTGGCAGGGTGAAAGTAGGGCGGAAGTAGGGCGCAAGTATGGCGCAAGTAGGGCGCAAGTAGGGCGCAAGTAGGGCGCAAGTAGGGTGCAAGTAGGGTGCAAGTAGGGCGCAAGTAGGGCGCAAGTAGGGCGCAAGTAGGGCGCAAGGAGGGTGCAAATAGGATACAAGTAGGGCGCAAGTAGGGCGCAAGTACGGCGCAAGTAGGGTGCAAGTAGGGCACGAGTAGGGCGCAAGTAGGGCGCAAGTAGCGCGCAAGTAGGGCGCAAGTAGGGCGCAAGGAGGGTGCAAATAGGGCGCAAGTAGGGCGTAAGTAAGGCACAAGTAGGGTGCAAGTAGGGCACAAGTACGGCGCAAGTAGGGCGCAAGTAGGGTGCAAATAGGCCGTAAGTAGGGCGCAAGTAGGGCACAAGTAAGGCGCAAGTAGGGCGCAAGTCGGGCGCAAGTAGGGCGCAAGTAGGGCATAAGTAGGGCGCAAGTAGGACGCAAGTACGGCGCAAGTAGCGCGCAAGTAGGGCACAAGTAGGGCGCAAATAGGGCGCAAGTACGGCGCAAGTAGGGTGCAAGTAGGGCACGAGTAGGGCGCAAGTAGGGCGCAAGTAGCGCGCAAGTAGGGCGCAAGTAGGGCGCAAGGAGGGTGCAAATAGGGCGCAAGTAGGGCGTAAGTAAGGCACAAGTAGGGTGCAAGTAGGGCACAAGTACGGCGCAAGTAGGGCGCAAGTAGGGCGCTAGTAGGGCGCAAATAGGGCGCAAGTAGGGCGTAAATAGGGCGCAAGTAGGGCGCAAATAGGGCGTAAGTAGGGCACAAGTAGGGCGCAAGTAGGGCAAAAGTAGGGCGTAAGTAGGATGCAAGTAGGGCGCAAGTAGGGCGCAACTAGGGCGCACGTAGGGCGCAAGTAGGGCGCAAGTACGGTGCAAGTAGGGCGCAAGTAAGGTGCAAGTAGGGCGCAAGTAGGGCGCAAGTAGGGCACAAGTAGGGCGCAAGTAAGACGCAAGTAGGACGCAAGTAGGGCGCAAGGAGGGCGCAAGAAGGGCGCGAGTAGGGTGTAAGTAGGGCGCAAGTAGGGCGCAAGTAGGACACAATTGTGGAAGTTCCCGCCCCTTAGTCTCGGAGGCTCCCAATGCGTGTGCCCGGAGGCGCTACGTCGTATGCTCCAGGGCGCGTGGGCTGGATATTCTGAGCGAGAAATGGGTCACCGATGTCGGTACGGGCATGCGACGTGCGTATGGATGAGTTTTCTTGATTTCGGGTCGGCGGAAATTCCCGTCCCTTAGTCTCGGAGGCTCCCGAGACGCGTGCCCGGAGGCGTTATGTCGGCACGGGCGTGCGGTGGGGTGGAAGTAGGGCTGAAGTAGGGCGAAAGTAGGGCGTAAGTAGGGTGCATGTAGGGCGGAAGTAGGGCAGAAGTAGGGCGCACGTAGGGCGCAAGTAGGGCGCAAGTAGGGTGCAAGTAGGGCGCAAGTAGGGTGCAAGTACGGCTCAAGTAGGGCGCAAGTAGGGCGCATATAGGGCGCAAGTAGGGCCAAAGTAGGGCGAAAGTAGGGCGGAAGTAGGGCGCAAGTAGGGCGCAAGTAGGGCGCAAGTAGGACGCAAGTAGGACGCAAGTAGGGCGCAAGTAGGGCGCAAAAGGGGGGCAATTAAGGCGCACGTAGGGCGCAAGTAGGGCGCAAGTAGGGCGCAAGTAGGGCGCAAGTAGGGCGCAAGTACCGGGCAAGTACGGCGCAAGTAGGGCGCAAGTAGGGTACAAGTAGGGCGCAAGTAGGGCACAAGTAGGGCGCAAGTAGGGCGCAAGTAGGGCGCAAGAAGGGCGCAAGTAGGGCGCAAGTAGGGGGCAAGTAGGGCACAAGTAGGGCGCAAGTAGGGCGCAAGTAGGACGCAAGTAGGGCGTAAGTAGGACGTAAGCAGGGCGCAAGTAGGACGCATGTAGGGGGCAAGTTGGGCGCAAGTAGGGCATAAGTAGGGCGCATGTAGGGCACAAGAGGGGCGCAAGTACGGCGCATGTAGGGCGCAAGTAGGGCGCTAGTACGGGGCAAGTACGGCACAAGTAGGGTGCAAGTAGGGCGCAAGTAGGTAAGGGTGCACACCGGGTCAGATCTGCGGTTCCGATAATAGAATTGGAACCTCGGATCGGTTACTAGCTACAGATTTGGAACCTCGGTTCCGGATCCCGGATCTGCGGTTCCATAGAACCTCGGATCTCATCCTCGGATCCAGGTCGGATCCAATAGATGTGCATTTTCTTTGCAGTACGTAAACATGATTTTATGCATGATTTTACCAGAAATGACAATTACAAGCATGGTACACTTCACGTACAAGTTAAATGACACGTTA
>SZWC01025114.1:18229-35701 GCA_023375785.1 Penium margaritaceum | reverse complement strand
TCTCTCTCCCTCTCTCTCTCTCTCTCTCTCCCTCCCTCTCTCTCTCTCTCTCTCTCTCTCTCTCTCTCTCTCTCTCTATCTCTCTCTCACTCTCTCTGTCTCTACCTCTCTCTTTCTCTTCCTCCATGTACATCTCTTTCTCTTGCTACCCCCTGCCTCATAAAAAAATATTTTGTATTCGTGTAATCCATGTTTTCGTCCTTCAAAACATGAATCTTCCATCATAGTTCTGGTTTGTTTTTGTTTTCAGGAGAAAATCTTTTCTATTAAAAGCTGACCTATACTAGTCTTCATCTTTTCTCGTTTTGATATTTTTGTATTAACATCTCTAATTTACCGAACCTATAATAGTACTCTTTAGTCACGTCCCCGGTGTTTAGGTCTTCCTCGCTTTGGGGGATTCAGCACACCTTGCGTCCTGTCATTCTTTGACGGTCGCCGGCAGAGAGCAGGTCGACACGCTGAAACGATTTCTGTCGGAAGTCCCAGGAGAAGCCAATGCTTTCGCTAAGACCCCCTAGTGCGAGCCATAGTGTATATGGGTCAGTGTGATCAAATTGTATCGGAAAGTGCACTTATCATGCACTCGGTGTGCGATTCTGTTTGGATCGAGTCTGAAAAGGTTTGCGACATTAGTTAACGAATCTTGAACTAGGTTTGCGAATATTGTCATGTTGTATGTCGTACAAGAGATTCAGCACGATAATAGCTTTTGTCCCTTCTGGCAAGCAGGCGGTTATTGATTGCTCGACGGATACTAGAGATCTTAAGGTGCTGTTTTTCTCGATCTTAATTCTCTTTTCGAACATGCTTGTCCAGAATATCATCGACAATGAGATAAGAAAGTACATCTGACCCATTGAATATTTACGTGTAAAAGAGGCACTTTCTTTATACTTCTTTCTTCAGATCAGATTTTGTTTCTATATTCGTGCTCAAATCGATGTTTACTCTGAATCGCTACTCCTCGAAATTTTTCCTTTGCAGTGCTAGAACGTTCGACGTCGGAATCATATTCCAAAGTCTTCGCTGTTCGCAAAAATTCGTGACGGTTCCCGTGGAATCTTACATCCGAACAGTGAAAGAACGCGCCCTTGAATTGCACCATCAGAGTCCAGTCTCAAACCTTGCAGCAATTAGGTTTGTTGTTTCTCGACGTCGACCTTCGACTGAAAACGTCGGTGGTTTGCTCTTTGAAATGCACGATTCTTCCACGCGATGCAGCCATTTTGGAATAAGGCTGTCTCGCACTGAGTGCGTGATAAGTGCACTTACGCACTTGTTTCGAGTACACTCGCCACATGCACTACCCCCGTACACTGGGCCCATCTCTGGAACACCTTGCGAGCACTGTAGCGAAGAACCAGTCGGTAATTAAGCGGCCGTCGCGAACATGAAAACTCGGAATTATCGTCCGGCAGTTTAAACGGCAGAACCAGATAGCGAAGGAGAGAAATGGTGTTCCTAAATTTACTTTGACCTGGACTAAAGCGATACCACAAATAGGAAATATGGACATATCTACGTCAGAGAGATAACTAAAGCTGCAAGAGACTCCAAAATCCGATAAAAATACTTCACGCTGCTCATAATTTTTTAGCAGTATTTCAAAGAATTTAGTTTGAAACCTGGTTATATTTCAACCACACATTTATTGGCCCTAGATATGAAACATAAACACATACATTTATAAGAAATAAAGAGATGCAATTTTATCACATTATTTTTCTTTCTCTGAAGATAATGTATCGGCCATACAAGACAGAATTGAAGTTGAGATTGGACACATAGGACAAATTAACGCATTGAGTGCCCTCTTAGTGTACTTTTAGATGGCTGCGGATCGCACTTACCACATTAATTAACCCCACGCACTGGGGTCCTTCCTAAGAAGAGAATTGTTTATCCAAAAAAGACAAGGATCAAAGAGCTCTTGGCCATATAAGACAAATTAGCACACTGAGTGTGTTCTTGGTGTACTCTCGTATGGTGACTCAACGCACTGTCCACATACACTAGCCCCACGCACTCGGGTCCTTCCTAAGATGAGTATCATTTGGCCATATAGGACAAAACAAGAGGTGCATTTGGACACATGAGACAAATAAGCACACCGAGTGTGCTCTTAGTGTACTTTTATACGGTGAGGGAGCACACTCGCCACATACACTAGCTCCACGCACTGAGGTCCTTTCTAAGAAGCGATGTTTTTGGCCACATAAGACAAAACGATGAAAGTGTGCTTGGACACATGAGACAAATGAGCACACAGAGTGCGTTATTAGTGTACTTTTGTATGGTGACTGGGCGCACTTTCCACATACACTAACCCCACGCAGAGAACTATTTGGCCATATAAGACAAAAGCACACTCTTAAAGGAGTGTAGGCATGGGTGTAAAGAACTCGCTTTGAAGAGGGCACACTCAAGGCACCCACTAAAAAGGGAGTGTATGAAATGGTCACGATTAACCATACCTCATGCTCTGTCACACTAGGTGACCTAGATTAGTCTTGCCTGTGACGTGCTACTAATTCTAACTGGCATAGACGATTCCAAAACTCGGGACTAGCATTGTGTGTTGTTTTTAGGTTTCGAGTTGACTTGTGCCCTCGACGTGGGGATGAGCGTTGGCGAGCTTCGCTCGCCAGCCAACGAGTGAGCTCGGTTAGCGAGTCTCACCTGTAGGAACTCACATACTCACTATTCTCACTCTAAATCCACGCACACGTCACCAATACACCCCCCGTTTGTCCTTGTCTATCCACACTGTCATGTGCAATGCATAGGCATGACGGAAGAAGTGTAGCATGTGACTGTTTTGGTATCAGAGCTGATGAGCCAAAGCTTGTCGCACTGCGCAAGATGAGCGCAACACGGTCCTGGGAGGACCCGCTGGTCAGCAATCGCAGCAATGGCTGAGCCGACCAGCAGTTGCGCGGAATAGCAGCGGCAGCGGCAGCCGAACAGAAGCATCAGCCACAGAGGTGGTTGTGCGAAGCAGCAGCTGCAGTAGCAAAGCAGCACAACAGCATGGGGTGGCGGCCGCCAGCAATTTCCCAAGCGGGTAGCAGCCGCAGTGACGGCTACGCGGCCGTAGCATACGCGGCAGCTGTGTTGAGTAGCGGCCGCAATGGCGGCAACGTGGAGCAGCAAGCGGCAGCCGCAGCTAGTGGCTACGGCATTGGAAAGCAGCCGCAGCTAGTGGTTGCGGCATTGGGCAACAGCCGCAGTGACTGCTGCACAGCCATTGTGACAACTGTGCAGTCGCGGCACAGGCTGTTGCTGCATGGAGCAGCAGCTACAGTGGCGGTAGTGTGCAGCAGCGAGCAGCAGCGGCTGCCATACGCTGTGTGAGTAGGAAGCATCCGCCGGTGTGAGGACGACTGCTTCACAACGTAGCATCTATAGAGGTGGCAACGTGCAGCAGTTGTAGTAGTAGTAGCGCGGGCAGCAGCAACGACACTCTGCTGTCAAATCTGCTCTGAAGGAATCCCCTCCCCTTGTCTGGCTCGGTTCCCCTCTACTCCTGGGCTGGGTGGGGGTGGTTCAGGTACAACTGTGGTCTCCAATAGTCCCTCCCAGATTTCCCACGCCCACAGGGGTAGGGGAAACGATGCCAATTTGTTTTTGGCAGCGTGGGGGGGGGTCAATCGACAATTTCTAGGCTGAAAAACGCCTCTCCCAGATTTCCCATGCCCACAGGGGTGAGGGAAACGCTGCCGAAATGTTTTCGGCAGTGTGGGAGGGGTGTATTGGTGGTTTCCAGGCTAAAAACGTCCTCCACATTGGTCCAACGCCCACTAGGGTAGGGTAAACACTGCCCATTTTTCTCGGTAGCGACTGTTACACAACAGCAGTACCAGTGGGAGCAAAACGCACTTGCGGCACTCCACCACGCTCCATTCCAAAGGACACACTTGCCAGAGTCGGCAGTACCAGCTCCACTACGTATACTGGCGCTGCTGCCTTTGGCATGGCTGGCGGCACACTGGTCGTGACGCGGGCGAATCCCTGTCTAGTCCAAGCTCGCTGGCACATGGCCTACGCGAGCTGCGTGAGCAGCAAGCTCAGCAGGCTGAACAGACAGCCCATCAAATGGCTGATCTGTTCAAGTTGCTTCGGGATGCTAACCAGCCACAATAGCAGCAGTAGAAAAAGCACCAGTAGCAGTGGCACCAGCAGTAACAGCAGCAGTAGCAGCAGTAGTAGTAGGAGCAACAGGAGGAACATCAGCAACAACTACTCCGCGACGCTGAGCGTAAGGGCAAGATGACTGTCAAGAGTGCGGTTGCAGCTGATGTCGATGCGGCTCTAGGAGCATTCGATGCTGAATCGTCTGACAACCTTCCCGAGTCAGACTTAGATGCTAGTGACAAGGAAGGCATGCTACGCCTGTGTCTCGCACAGCTAGAAAAACGTCGTCGGACCCTTTTGGCCCGCCGATGAGCACAGAGCGGCGACGCAGGCCCAAGCGACACACTCAGGGTCATCACAGATCCAGCCTCCTTAGAGGACCAGCTACTCCTCCTGAGCCTTGGATGGCGGGAAGATCCCCTGTCTCTGTCGCTCGAGCAAGCCGTCCCAGCAGCCCTGCCGACGGCGAAGCCTCCCAAGTGGTTCGAGATCGACCCTCCCACCGACCGGCAGGAGGACAGCTACACGACTTGGGAGCCACGGTTTCGCATGTGGGCAGTCAGCAAGGGGTGTATCCATACTATACCAGTCCGTATCAGACTTCAGACTCCCAACAGACAACGACCGCCACTCGAACTACCAACGATCTCCTTCAGGCTAGCCTGGAGGAGTACACCCTCGACTTTGAACCCTTCCTTGGCGATCCTGGCACCGGCAGTGGGACGGATCCCCATGGTGCCAGGAAGCTGGCAACCACCCTCTTTGAAGGTGCGACCATGACCACCACCTCACAGCACCTCTTGGACTTCAACTCTCCGCGCCAAGATGCACATGAGACTCCGGCCGACTACTAGCGGTGGGCAATGCGGCTACACAGGGCCCTTGGGAAGAATGGTCCAGGGCAACTCATGGCATTCAGCAACATCCGGCTCGATGTTGGGCGTGAGTACGCAAAAGTCTTCGACAACTTCAGCCTAAAAAGTCTTCAGGAGATGGCTGACAAAGGCTTGCTGCCATCCTGGGCCTAAGGGTGTACACCAATGCTGAATCGCAATTCTCAGGCTAGAATCGGGATCGCAGACCGATACTACCACTTTAGAATCCGAATCACGGTTCCTAGCCTAAGAATCGGAATTATATATGGAATTGCGATACCTGGGTACGATTATGCTGTTGTCATGTATTACTATGGTTAAAACACCTGTTAGAAAATCACACACCTGTGAGTGGGCCAACTGGCACGACTCTTCCTATGGAAATTATCGAGGCGGCGGAGCAATTTACTGACAATGCTGAGGTGTCGATAAGATGGCCGCCACGTGTGAATGAGGACACGTGTGTCTGGTCTCATCGAAGTCGATCGCATTGGCGATGTCTATGAGCCGGACGTGCGTACCGGCCCGATCGAGCGCTTAGTGTACTTCGACCAGTTACAACGGCGATTGTTTGAACAATCAAACTGTTTGGACTGTGCTCAACCAGCACAGTCCGGTCGAGCTACGCTCAATCGGACTATGCTCGATCAGCACATTTTGATTGTTATATCTAGGTATAGACGTTCAAACTATAATAGTTTCATTACTGATTCGCACCAAAGTACAATGCGTTGGATAGGTTTGTCTGTTTGAATACGCACGGTCAAAATGTGCTTCATGCGCACTGGACGGCGTGACACAAGACGACTCTACTTTATGTGCTCAAAGTCAAGTAGGACCTAGTCATTTTCCTAATTAACAATCCCCCCTCTGATCCGATTCCAGAACTACCCACGATTCCGGACCGATTCTAGGATCAAAGAATCGGAATCTTGGGTACATGGAAGAATCGTGGAACCGCGATTATTTAATCGCGATTCTAGGAATCGGTGTGCACCCTTACCTTGGCCACTGAGCACTTTCTACACGTACTAGGAGTTGGAGCAGCAAATGACGCTCGTCATGGTGCGTCATCCGCAGCCGTCACAACAGGCCAGGCAGCACGCATTATGCCCCCCTCCTCCCGCCAGTCATCGCAGCCGCCAGCGTCAACTACAGTAGCAACTGGTACAGCTACCGCAGTCCAGGGGAAGAAGGGAAGGAGCAACATGCGGGGAGACAAGGATGGCAAGGGATAGGAGACTCCGAAGCCAACTCTGGGGCGACAGTGGGAGTGCTACAACTGTGGGAGAGCGCACGGCTACACTGAGCATAAGCTTCCCAGAAACTGGAGGAAGATTGTGGAAGGCCTACAGAAGGCGTTTGAATAGCGTGAGCACGCATCTGCACATTCCACAACAGGGACCGATGTGACACCCACATTAGCAACAGATGCAGCCGCAGAAAATGCCGGCAGCCTGTCACCTCTGGAGAAGTAGCTCGCGATGCAGGCCCGCGACATCGCCGAGCTTCGCCAGCTCCTACGACTTTCCACTCAGAGAGGTGCGAGTGCATTGACTGAGCTGAGGGGTCTCATCGCTGGATCTGTCGATTCCATGTCGTGCAGTCGGGGTGGTGGCGGTGGAGCACAGTGCGCTACTGAGTCTGTGGAGTCGTTTGTTGTACGTGATGATGTTGGTCTGTCTGGTGTCTTCATCACGGCCTGCACAAGTCACGACGACTTGTCATGGCTTGATGCATCGCAAGCACGTGTCGCCTCCATAGCTCAGCAGTCATCTGCCGAGCAACCCCTATCTACTGCGTGTACTGTCAGACACTGTTCCTTCACCTCGCTAGAGCGTGTGATGGATGCGACCTAGATCCTAGATTCAGGTGCCACCCATCACATGACATGTCGTCGATGTGCTTTTGTTGTGCTTGGTCCTGTTGGCTCTGTGCGATCTGTGCGGACGGCTGTTGGGCATGAGGTGCCTGTCCAGGGTGAGGGTGTGGTACAATTCCATGGGCTGTCAGGGCCGATTTACATCTCCAACGTGATGTATGTGCCTGATCTAGAACTCAGCCTGTTGTTTGAATGTGCATGCACGCGGATGGGTCTCAGCGTTGCATTCACTGGTGAGTATGCCACCGTCTCTGTCTGCACAACCGCTGAAGTCGTGCTTCGTAGCAAGGTGGTTGAAGACTTGTACCACGTCTCTGACTGCCACACGTCCTCCCCCGTCATGACATCCCCTGTTGCACGGGTGTTCATGACAGGCACTCTCTCGCCTGAGCACCAGCGCCTACTACACAGACGCTTATGTCATGTCCATCTGGATGTTTTTGATCGTACGATTCGCACACAAGCTGCGCTTGGTCTTGACGTGACGTCCTTCGAGGCGCCGCCTAAAACCGATTTCTTACAGTGTGCTCAAGGTAAAATGCACCAGGCCACGTACCCTCTGTCTGACTCACGGGCTCTAATGCCCCTCGAGTTGGTTCACTCTGATCTCCTGGGACCCCTTCCCGTGGAGTTCCGGGATGACACAGGACAATACGTCTTGATGATTACAGACGACTTCACCCGCATGCGGTGGATCTTGAGCTTGTGCCTGAAAAGTGATGCTACACTCACCGTGCGCATGTGGCTCGTTATGGCCGAACACCAGTCTGGCCATGCCCTCTAAAAATTCCGCTCTGATCGGGGTGGTGAATTCATGGAGGACCTACACCGGTATTTTGCTGAAGTGGGGGTGTTTCACAACCTCTCCACCCCCGCCACGCCCTAGCAGAATGGCGTGTCTGATCGTTGGAACCGCACCATGGAGGATGCAGTTCGCTCAATGCGGGTGGATAGCGGCATGCCGGAAGCATTCGCTTTCGAGGACATGGCATACATGACATGGGTCTGGAACCGGATCCGTCATGGCCCCCTCCCCAATACACACACCCCGTACCAACTGTGGTATGGGCGCCGTGCCGACCTCCGGTTGGCGAGTGTATGGGGATCTCTTGCCTACGTCTGGTTTACACCAGAACAGCAAGGGACTAAGTTTTCCCCCCGCGGTCACGTCTGCCCGTTCGTGGGCGTGACCTTACGCTCCAAGGCCTGGCCCTTCTAGGATCCCACACGGCAGTGCATTGTTGAGTCTCGAGACGCGCTCTTCTTTGAGCGTCTCTCCTTCCATGACCTACCGGTCAGTGGCACTCCATAGTCGCATTCCCCTAGGTGTGGTGCGATCCCTCGCGCGGGGGAGGGAGGGCTGACCAATGCCGCTGCCCCGGTCATCCTGGGCGTGACTGTTCCATCCTACAGGACGGAACACCTGGCTCGCCTACAATGTCCATACCACCTGCGCTGCCTACGCCGCCTCTCCCACCAGTGGCTCCTGTGGCGTCAGCCCCTCTTGCTTCCCCTGTGCCTACGTCACCTGCTGATTCCCTAACACTGCCCACGTCATCCACACCTACGTCACTTGTAGAGGTCCCTATGTCGTCTATGTCATCATCACTTGCGTCACCAACACTGCCAGTCGAGTTGCCTGTGTCGTCACTGTCAGAAGAATGCAGATACAAGAACAGCAGTAGCAGAAGCAAGCACAAGCATCGGGACATACAGATATACGTCAGCGGAGTGACGTGAGCGAGAGCGGTTCAAGGAGTTAGTCGCGGGAGCTGATGAGGGCTGAGATGCGAGGTAGCGCAGGTAGACAGGTTGATGTGAGAGAGAGTGCTGGCGAAGGGAATGATGGTTGGCAGAGTATGAGAGTTGAGCGAAGGAGCGAGAGTGACGGAGCGAAGCGTTGAGAGTTGGCGAAGACAGAAAGTGCGAGGGACGGGCAGAGCGAAGACACGGCGGCGAGGCCGCGGAACCAAAGGGGAATAGGATGAGCAAAACTGTTCTGGTTAACTCGAGAGAATGAACATCCTCGGTATTAAAGGTCAGAACAGGACAAAGAGTACTACCTAACGGCTTCTTTTTGCTAGCCGGACGCGAGTGACAGATGTCACTTTATTAGGGGATAACTTGACAGTGGGGCCCGAACGGTCGGGTGACCAGAGGCCCGTTGGTCAAGGTGGTTCGGTGGCGGGACCTGAACCGTTATTGAGAAGGGATTTCCTCGGACTGTACTTCTGCACTGAGTCAGTTTCTTAAGGATATTCCGACATCCCCCTTGAAACCGACTCAGTGCATGTTGTATGTCCTGAGTTAGAGGTAGTTCCACCATTTCTGCTTTTAGTGAGATGAAGATGTAGGTGGACTGGGTAAGAGGTGGAGGGGAGGCATGTCTGGGATCTCTGGGAGGTCTGCCACAGTGATCCTTTCTGGTTGACTTGTTCTCCATCGATGTCCTCGTCGAAGTCTGCATTCACGGCTTCTGTTGCTCATGAGACTGGAGATGTCACTTGAGCAAGGATCATAAGCCTGAAGAATAGAGTGGAATGGACGGTCGGTGGTGAGGTACAAGATGACCAGAGCTTGATATTCGGCAAGGAAGTAGTTGCTCCAGTATTGCCGAATGTTGAGAGTGGAGAAGTCAACGTGGAAGTAGTCTCGTTGTTCGCTGAAGATGTCCCAGAGTTCAAGGGTGCCGAAGCTCACATCTGCGTGTAGTTCAAGTGCAGCAAGCCACTCATCATAGTTGGCTTCACCTGCATCGTTGAAGTGGAGAATGGGAATTCTGTGAGCGAGTTCGCCAGTTCCTTGATTGATGGGTTTTCCATGCCTCCACCAAAGACTCCGTCGGCGAGAGGTTGATCCTTCCCTGGCTGCCATTTGTGACGAAATGACGCAGGGAGGGATTTGAGACCTTTGAAGATGATGGTGACGAGGTAGAGGAGGAAAGATGCTGGAGATTTGTTGTGAGACTGATGATGCGGTAGGGTAGGCTTCTTTTGGACTAAAGAACGGACGAGGCCTGAGTGGAGGAGCGAGCGATGGATGATGGAGTGTGCGCAGAGCCGAGACCACGTGCGTAAGTTGAAGTAGGAAAGCAAGGTGCGACAGAGAGAAGGCAGGAACCAATGTGCGGTGAGAGATCTGCTTCAGGCGTGGGTACAGGCTGCTGCGGAAGCTGGCAGCTAGCTTGTGCAGGTCCTTGTGCCGTTCACAGGTGATGATGAGTACCGAGCTGAAAGTAATGCGAGGCAGAGGAAGCGATGGATTGGTAAATGGACGCAGGGGCGAACCGCGTGCGCTGATGGAAGTTTCAGCTTGGGTGCAGGTCGTCGCGACTCGAGCGATGCGACCGGGCAGATCCTTGTACCGGGCACAAGACGATTTGTGGAAGCAGAGGAAGCGATTGATGGATGAGTGGGCGCAGGGGCGAAACCACGTGCGCTGCGAAGTTATGGCGTGGGCGCAGGTCGTCGCGGAAAAGGCGATGCGACCGGGCGGATCCTTGTGCCAAGCTGATGCTGAAGAGGAGGAGACGATTGATGGATGAGTGGGCGCAGGGGCGAAACCACGTGCGCTGCAAAGTTTTCGGCGTGGGCGCAGGTCATCGCGGAAAAAGGCGATGCGACCGGGCGGATCCTTGTGCCGAGCTAAATGTGATTTGCTGAAGCGGAGGAAGCGATTGACTGATGAGTGGGCGCAGGGGCGGAACCACGTGCGCAATAAAGCGACGCTGATGATGCTGATGCTGATGATGGATGGAAGGGCAACGCGGAGGATGCTGAAAATGGATGCGGAGGCGGCGCGGATGATGCTGATGGCGAAGAGATGGGGATGAGTCAGGAACGGGCGACTGATGAAGTTGAGAGGACTGGAGCGAGGAGGAGGAGGAATGATGGAGGTGACTGAAGACGAAGACCGAGGGTTGATGATGATGGAGAAGACGAGAGGCAGAGGGCGACGTGAGCAGAGGGAGCGGAGTTGCGGCGCGGCAGGTGGAGGCAGCGCGTCGCAACTTCTTCTTCTACGTTCAGGAGAGTGACGGCTTGTTCCCCAGTTGGCTCGGAAGTGGGAGCAGGAAGACTGGTGGTGTCCGATGTCCTGTCAGCTGGAAGATGTTGGTTGCGGCAGAGGGAGTCAGGCAGCGGGCAGGGATACTAGACCGCTGACGTCAGGAGAGTGACGGCTTGTTCCCCAGTTGGCTCGGAAATGGGAGCAGGAAGACTGGTGGTGTCCGATATCCTGACAGCGGCAGTTTTGGCTGCAGCTGCTGACGAGGCGAGGAGGCGATGCGAGAAGGCGGCTCGAGACGATAAATGCAGGCAAAATAAAGATGGCGGCGAGGAAGGGGCAGATGAAGCTGACGAGGCAGGATGAAAGGGAGGAGATGCCAGCGGAGGCAGATGCGATGCGGTGGCAGTGGATGGGAGGCTGCAGGAAGCTTCTTGGTAGTTGACGGCAGGCGGCGGCTCGAGAGTTGCTTGCGGCTGATATGGGCGACTCGTCAGCGGTTGTTAGCCACGGGCGCAGAAATGGGCGCAGGGCCTCCTCAGGATGACAAGGCGTTTCTTCAGCGTGGAGAACTCGTCAGGCAGAGTTCTTGATGTCAGTTGCGGACGAAGCGGCAAGGCGCGAGATGGCGGTAGTAGCGGCAGGAGAATGTGAGTCGAGGCAATGAGGCAAGGATGTCGGCAGAGCGATGACGCGGTCACGGGACTCCAGGTGATGTTGCCTGAAGCTCTGATACCATGTCAGAAGAATGCAGATACAAGAACAGCAGTAGCAGAAGCAAGCAGAAGCATCGGGACATGCAGATGTACGTTAGCAGAGTGACGTGAGCGAGAGCGGTTCGAGGAGTTAGTCGCGGGAGCTGATGAGGGCTGAGATGCGAGGTAGCGCAGGTAGATAGGTTGATGTGAGAGAGAGTGCTGGCGAAGGGAATGATGGTTGGCAGAGTATGAGAGCTGAGCGAAGGAGCGAGAGTGACGGAGCGAAGCGTTGAGAGTTGGCGAAGACAGAAATTGCGAGGGACGGGCAGAGCGAAGACACGGCGGCGAGGCCGTGGAACCAAAGGGGAACAGGATGAGTAGAACTGTTCTGGTTAACTCAAGGGAATGAACATCCTCAGTATTAAAGGTCAGAACAGGACAAAGAGTACTACCTAACGGCTTCTTTTCGCTAGCCGGACGCGAGTGACAGATGTCACTTTATTAGGGGATAACTTGACAGTGGGGCCCGAACGGTCGGGCGACCAGAGGCCCGTTGGTCAAGGTGGTTCGGTGGCGGGACCTGAACCGTTATTGGGAAGGGATTTCCTCGGACTGTACTTCTGCACTGAGTCAGTTTCTTAAGGATATTCCGACAGTCACCATTCTCTTTCTCCCCAGTCGACGCCTTGGCACCTGACACGTCGCCAATCATGTTGGTGCCCGATGCGTGTCCACCTCCTGTACCAGTTGCATCGCTTCCAGAGCCGTACAAACGAGGTGAGGGTGGACGCCTTCGTCCACATCCTACTCGCAGCGTGCGTAGTGGGGACCCCGGCACGAGGGCCCTAGGTCTCAGCGTGCAAGCCTCACAGAAGTTCACCCGGCTGCGATATAGGCCTCACGCTTATTGCTCACGAGCGACGACTTGCAGCCGACTTCGAAGAGTCGACCATCACTGTTGGCCCTCTGTCAGTGGCCTATGCCTTGGCCATGCACAGTGGAGCCGTTGCCGCCCCATACCCGAGTGTGGTGGGAGTGACACCAAATCCCAGCACGCTGTGTCAGGCTCTCGCTGTCTCCGAAGCGACACTCTGGCGTGCGGCATGTGAGGCCGAGCTGGCGGCCATCAATGAACATGGAGTGTACGAGCTTTTAGACCTGCCGCGTGGATGCAAGGCCGTTCAGGCAAAGTGGATCTTACGGAAAAAGTTGAAGCCAGACAACACGGTCGAATGTTACAAAGCACAACTGACTACGAAGGGATACTCTCAGGTGGAAGGGATTGACTTCACTGAGACCTTCGCACCACCTAGACGCACGACCACGACCTCGGGTCTGCTGTCTCAGGTGGCCCATCACGATTGGGAACTCCACCAGATGGACGTCAACAACACATTTCTGCATGGAAAGCTAGACGAAGAGATTTACATGGCTTAGCCCCCATAGTTCGAGGATGGCAGTGGTCGTGTGTGGCGACTGCGGAAGGCTCTGTACGGCCTGAAGCAGTTGCCCCGGTGCTGGAACAAGGAGATCACCGGCACGCTCCTATGAGCCGGCTATGCCCAGAGTGTGGCGGACCCGTCGCTCTTTGTCTCCTAGACTCCTGCACCACTCACGGCCATCCTGGTCTACGTTGACGACCTTCTGATCGCTTCGCCCGATCTGAAGGCTATTGAAGCAGCCAAGGGAGTGCTGCAATCGACATACAAAATGAAAGACCTGGGAGAGGCTGTAGTGTTTCTGGGCATGCAGATTGTGCGTGATCGCGCTTGTCGGATGCTCTTGGTCCACTAGGAGCGGTACGCTCTCACCCTGGGGGAGCGCTTCGCCGAGCTACTTAGCAGCGTGCGCACGGCGTCGCCCCTGATTACCCCTTACGGTCAGGATGCTCTGAAGGTCACTGATCTAGCAGAGCTAGGGGAGCTAATCGACGTGACCCTGTACTTGCGAGTCATTGGCTCGCTCATGTACCTCGCCACGACGACACGGCCGGACATAGCCTTCACTGTCAACCTGCTCGCGCAGTTCTTACAGGCACCACACAAGCGGGTTTTGGAGGCTGTCCTCCGGTGCATTCGGTACGTCGTGTCCACTGCTCGGATCAGACTTCACTACCGTGGGCAGGCCTCTGTGGTTCTCGACGGGTACACAGATAGTGATTGGGCATGGAGTCTAGACGGCAAGAGTCGCACTGGCTACATCTTCCTCATTGGAGGAACTGTTGTTTCGTGGCACAGCGGCAAGCAGGGCTGCATCGCTCGTAGCAGCGCCGAAGGAGAGTATGTAGCTTTGGGTGCTGGTGCGACCGAGAGTGTGTGGTTAGTGCGTCTCTTGCGTTAACTACGTCAATCCATGCCCCATGTTGTACTTCAGTGTGAGAACCAAAGTGCAAAGGCCATCACGGAGAACTCCGGTGTGTTTCATGCACGCACGAAGCACATCAACGTCAAGTACCATTACATTCGAGATCAGGTGGATCGAGGTGAGGTTCAGGTCGTGTGGGTCGGCACCGACTCGCAGCGGGCTGATTTTCTGACAAAAACCATCAGCCGTACAAAGTCTCTTGCGGCTGTACGTTCCGAGGGATTGCACCTTGCCTGTACTGTGGACTCACCTCTGCTCTTGAGTTGTGTTTGTTGTCATTCACCATCGCTGTGCTAGTGCCATTTCTTGCATCAGTTCTGTTGCGTCGCTGGTCTTGTTCGCCATGTGGTCATGGGGGAGTGATATTGTACATACAGCTTACTGTGACCTCTCGGTTCAGGTCCATTACCTTGCAGACCCTGATGAGGCGGAGGGCATGGGAGTCTGGGGGAGCAGACGCGAGCCCGGCAGTTGCTGAGCGGTTGCAAAAAGCCACCGGGGCCTGCTGACTCAGAGAGTGGAGGCGACGCACAGAGAGCGTATGCATCACCTGCAGACTGGCGATATCCTTGTCTGGTCCACCCGTGCCCGCTTTCTTTCTAGCAGTAGAGCCCCTGCTCTACTCTGCTCTGTCACACTAGGTGACATAGATTAGTCTTGCCCGTGACGTGCTGCTAATTCTGACAGGCATAGACAAGTCCAAAACTCGGGACTGGCATTGTGTGCTGTTTTTAGGCTTCGAGTGGCCTTATGCCCTCGACGTGGGAATGAGCGCTGGTGAGCTTCGCTCGCCAGCAGACGAGCTCGGTTAGCGAGTCTCACCCATAGGAACACACATCATCACTATTCTCACTCTAACTCCACGCACACGCCACCATTACTCCCCCCGTTTGTCCCTGCCTGTCCACACTGTCATGTGCAACCCATAGGCATGAGGGAAGAAGTGTAGCATGTGTCTGTTTCACACGTGTCCAAACAAGGAACCGCCTGAACCTAGAGATGTAGAATGTTGAGCCGGGCAGTATGCTAGGTCACATGCATGGGTCCGGCATCGTGCGGCGGATAGACAATGCAAAAACATGCAACTAGGGCACATGGCGAGACCACCGAAAATACCGCAGAGAAAAATCGGAGAAGGCCCCAGCAAGCATCCGGCATGCAATGGCAGCTGTGTGGCAGCTGCATATGGGTATACCACCTGCAAACAATGCCCTCGCTCGAGCTGCGTCAAGGATCTACATGAGTGTGGACAAGGCCGGCTGGAGTTGTACAAGGGAGACGGGGAAAGGTCACATAGTAATAGGTGGATGTCCCATGAAGAAAAAAAAAAAGAGAAACCTGCTGAACATAGTTGAGAAGTATGCACGATATGTTCGTGAGGTATGGTTTTGTTTGACGACATTCTCGACCTGGATGTAGCTTTCAAGAATAGGTCGTGGATTCTAAAATTAGAATTTAATATCCAGGACCAATTAAGAAGCCCAATATATGAGCTTCTTAAAGCCCATAGATTGGGTGCGGAGATGTTTCATAAACGAAATAAAAGGGCCCCATGACGTGCTATGCACATATTGGGTCGCCAAGATTTTGATATGCCTCATCGAAGTTCTTCGATATTAATTATAGTTAGATTATAGGTATAATTACCGTTTTTTCCTCAATGTTACGTTTTGGGGCACATTGTATGTTGAACATGTACATTATGACAAGCAACTTCTTCTCTCTGTAAATTATGTCACATAACTTCATGAAATAAGGAATTAGAAAGTTTTCAAAGAATCATCAGGGTTTTAAACATTCTTTGTTTTTCTTGAACCTTTGGTTCGTTATCCCCCTTGCTTTCACCCCACCATGGCCGGGTCCGTGAATTGCGGCTGCTTTGTTGTGATAGAGCACCTCGGATCAAAGAAAATGGATGTTTCGACATGGTTTTCAGGTCCAACTTCATAGATTCTAGACCTGGTCGTGTTCTCTGTGCCCGTTTCTCAGGCAAAATCCAGGTTGTGGGAGAGAGCGGCGGAGACCACTGTTCTTTTGTACAGAATTTGAGTGCAATGTGATTGATTCGCGTTGCGTTAGCTCGTACTTTCCGCGCCTGCAGTTCAGGCGGTAGTTCACCCGGATGATCTGATCGGTGTGTGCCATGCACACCATTTGGACCGAACGAATTCCTCGTCTAGATAATTTTGGCTGTCAGACATGGACGCTGCTTTGTCAGCTGGAATCTGAGTTTGTTCATTACAGTCGTTCGATGGCCATCCTGCCAGTGCTCTTGTTGCGCAGTGAATTTTGCGCCGCTCGATCTTCCATCTACCGCATCAATCGTCTCATGTCGATGCGTATATGTTTTAACATTTTGCCTGAACTGTTTTTGACTGCTTTGGAAAAGACCACTCCTGCTGTTAAAACATGATATTGAACATGGTTCAACAATAAGCACGTATATTGTTGCAGTGAGTGGGTTCTATCGTTGTTCGGCTGCCTTTTAGGGCTTTGTCGTACAGGGATATTGGAGGTTCAATCACATAAACCTTACAAATTAAATATTGACATGAGCTTAAAGCTATTTTTGTTGACTCAGCTGCACTGCATTGAGCTGTTAGCCGGATAAGCTTCCCCTACTTTGCTATATGAATATTTTGGAAGCGACCGGCCAAGTCCATTTCATATGCGTTCGCGGCCAAAATGGATTTGTCCAGTCGAACGCCATCGTCGTCCATTCCCCGAATCATACCTAGGGTATGGTTTTCCACTCATGACGTCCTTGCAATCTCAGAGTGACTGTAGCGCTGAGGTCAGAATTCATTCGGGACCGCAGCCTTTCCGCGGAGGTGACCTGTCGCAGCCGCGTGACCGTGGCCTCACTAACACTGCAAGCGCTCGAGGGTCCACCTGGAGATTGTGTGACCTGCTGGAGCAGATATAGATCTCGGTCAGACTTCTCTCGCGTGCCAAGGGCGGTTGGAATGCCACACTCCCAATCGCTTCACGGAGAATGAAAATATGAATGCGAGGGTGAGCCTCGATCGAGCCCGGTGAGAAGAGTTTGGTATCTGAAATCTAAAACGAAAGACGGTTTGATCTGAAAGATCTCTTTCCTCCCTGCTAATCGTCTCGTTGATACCACTGCTCGTCATTCAAGCAGGCAGAAGATCGTCCAATACGGTTGCAGCTCCACTCACTGCGCTTGAAACCCTAGCCTCGCCCCTCCACTGTGGTTGGCACAGAGCCAGAGAGCCCGTTGCACAGAGCCAGAGAGCCCGTTGCACAGAGCCAGAGAGCCCGTTGTACGGGTGCACAGTGAACAGTACTGAATCAAGGCTAACTTGCGTACCGTTGCAGTGGGCCACATCACACCGTGACCCTCTCACCCTGCCACTGCCGGCGCTGTCGCCGCCGCTTCTGCCATCGCTGCTGATGCCACCGTGAACAGCATGCCGGCGGAGTTAGGGCCAGCGTAGGCCGGTGTGCACCTTGCGCGTCCCAGCCCTCCCCCCCCCCCCCCCCCCCC
>SZWC01025113.1:17511-32321 GCA_023375785.1 Penium margaritaceum | reverse complement strand
GGGGGAACACCGCCGAAGGAGGTGGAGAAGGGAGAGGAGCGGGTGACGAGGTGGGCCGAGAGGGAGGAGGGAGGGGAGGAAGAGTCTGCCGGGAGAGGACATCAATAAGAGCGAGAACGGTAGCGGTGGAAGCGGAAGGGGCAACAAGGGGGGGAGAGGGCGAAGACGGGGGGAACGGCGAAATAGCGACAAGGACAGGATCACCCGCAAGACCGAGAGGGTAGGAGGCGCGTGGAGGCACGTTCTCAGGGACGTCCTCCATAGAAAGGAGGATAGGATCAGCGCAGTGAGGAGTGCTGAGAGGACGAGGGGAGCCAAGGGCCTGGGCCGCGGTCAGGGGAGGGGGAACCTGGGGAGGGGAGGAGGGAAAGCCGGGGGGGGAGGTCGGGGATGGCGTAGGAGATGGCAGAAGCGGCGGGAGGGGAGAGATAGGCGGTGGACTGCCGCGGCAGTGAGAGGGAGGCAAGGGAGGGGGGGGGGAGAGGGAGGTGAGAGAGGAGGAGCAGGCGGAGAAAGGGTAGGTGGGACGAGTGGTAGAGCAGGGAACGACGGAGCACGGGGAGGAGGAGGGGAGACAGACGTAGGAAGGGATCCACTCATGGTAGGCATGGGAACAGAGGAAGGAGCGCACGGACGGGGTGGCAAGGTACCTACGGAGGGCTGGAAGGAGTTGGAGAGGAATGGGAGGGGGCGAGAGGTCGGCAATGGGACATGGGGTGGGGGCGCAGTAGGAGAGGAAGTAGTGAAGGTGGAGGGGTCCAGAGGAAGCAAGGTGGAGGGCACTGAGGCAAGCAGGGGGGGAGAGGGAGAACCAGCGACCACAAGGCCGTCGGAGGTGTAGGCTGTGGCAGAGGCCAGGGAGGGGAGACAACGGGCCATGCGATAGGCGCCGTATGTCATCTGCTCAAAGAGGCGAGCATGACAGGACTCAATGAGGCGATGAGCGATGGGATCCCATAATGAAAAATGTTGAACTTGCAAGGCAGGGGCAAAATCAAGCCTAGGGTGCGATGACATCCTTCGGTCCTAGAACATTGTGGTGTCTTTAGCCATCGCTTCCTCCACAGCTCTTTCATGGAAACTAGCCTCCGTACACTGACCAAATCTACAAGCGTTCCATGCGCGTTTCATGAGAGAGAGCAATGACTGGAGCTTCAACCATGACTCAAGCACCCAAGATTTCTCATTTTTCCAATGCCCAAGTTGACATTCCCATTCTGTCCAGATGCTAGGCTTGCACACAATTCTTGTGTATGCCACTCATGGTAGGCAGTTTCTAAGGCAGCTTTGAAGGGCCTTTGTCAGCCTATGTTTTCCAGCTGCGCCTTTGAGGTGCAACCGGCTGGAATGAACAGGAGGCGCACATACGGGAAATGCACCTTAAAAAAATCACAGAACTCCTTGGACGTGTGTGGATGCCACACGTCCACAAGCAGAATCAATGTCCACGTCTTTACTGCTTGTGGACCACGAGGCTGACACCAATGTGCTTGCCATTGACAAAAAAATCTGGCTCCACATTGAGGGTGAACATAAAGGCAGCAACACACTTATGCATGACCTCTATCATGGCCTCCCAGTTGGCCGAATGCTTTTTGCGCGACCGTAGTGCCGCACCTGTAGCCTTACCTCATGCGGTTTTGGAAAAATCCGTGAATCCAAGACTTATAGAACGACATGCTGCCTCCGTTGGCTCGCAGGTCTTTCGCATGGTGCTTGCTTGTTAGGGCATGGATGATGCTGCGAAGATCGGCCAAGTTCATGATTGTCCCCACAGCCCACATGTCTGCAACTATTGACCTGATGATGTCTTCAAAACCTGGATAAAGGTCAAGGAACGACTCGTGTCTGCGGTTTCCATGTTTGCGATTGGCCGTTGCCTCTTGCACTGCCACGTCTTCAGTGTGCGTGAGGAACTTAACAAATTTCAACAGCAGATTTGCACTTCGTGGTTCGTACCAGCCATGTACAGTAAATGGCCCGAGTTGATCATACACGCAGCGTCCCCTAGGATCATGGTACAGCTTGCGCAGCATTTTGACAGCCTGGTAAGCATTCTCACCTGCCACCATGGCACTGTGAACACGTGGCAGGTGTCCATCGCCTAGCCAGTTCACGTAGTCGCCGCGCTGGTTAGCCGTTCATGTGCTAATCTGCTCATCGGCGGCCGGCATTCCAGAAGGAGACGCGTCCGTGGAAGAAGGGAGACGCGTGTGTACGGTGACCTCAATGGTCAAGGGTAGGAAAAGAGCCTCGATGGGAGCAAGGACGAGTGCAACGACCTTCTTCAATGGACGGACAACAGGCCGCTTTTTTGGAGGCTTGCATGGTGTTGGGTGAGTAGCCTTATGGATGTCAAACTGACGCGGTTGTGTGGCGGAAGCATTTTCAGGCAACAGCTTCCCCCTGTTGGAGTCGATCAATGACTTTATGATGGCAGAAATGGAGTGAGATATTGGTTGGAAAGTCCAACTTTATGCAGCTTTTGGACAACTACGCAACACTGCTACCAGGTGCGACTCCACGCACTGCGGTAGTCCACTGCCTGAAGTGCGTGACTTGCGACTGAACGTTGATGACATCATATGGCTGAACGAGGAAGGATGCTCTAACATCCAATATTCAACATTCAAAGCGCCACACGGTGACAGTGGTCAGCAATGCTAGGAGGCGGAGTCAAACAGTGGGCAAAAGTTCAAACCACGGAATTCCTGGTCTACCTGTTCACTTCCTTGTCCAAAATTTTCAGAGATAACCGAATATACAAGAATATTGATGGCACTATAAAGCAAATGCAAAAGGGGGTGATCATGAGTATCACCACGGCGATATAGGTATGGATATGGATATAGATGCAGATGTAGATATAGATACAAACACACATAGATGGACACATAAACATAGACATAGATCCCCTGTAGAAACCTCCCTACAACCTCGCAATGATCGTTCCAAATCCCCCATTTTAGAAGGTTTGGCCGTGTCATAGCAAGCATGCAGGGAGGTTTCACCGCGAAACTCCTCCTGCAAGCTCGCGATGACGGGCGCATTTTGACTTCTCCGTCCAAGTACCAATCCATGTCAAATCTGTGAAAAGCGTGAAACATATGACAACCGTGCCTGGTTTTGCTCGAAAAACAGAAAACATGCTCATCGCTGCCATTTTTCCCGACTATAGACATCACGGATCTATCGACCAAAACAATGGGTATATTTTGGAGTGCGTCCTAGATATAGATACAGATACAAACACATATATAGATACAACTACCAACAGAGATACAGATACAGATACAAATACAAATACAGATACAGATATGCGAACAGGTATAGATGTGGATTCACATGCCGCTCTGGATGTGGATGTGGATGTGGATGCAGACGTGGACGTGGACGCGGATGCAAATGCAAATGCAAATGCAGATGAAGTTGCAGATGAGGATGGGGATGGAGATGCGGATGCAGGTGCAGATACGATGAAGATGCCTATGCAGATGCATACATGGATGCATATGCGGATGCGAATTTGTATGCAGATGAAGATGTAGATGCAAACGCGGATGCGGATGTAAATGCGGATGCCGATGCTGATGCATATGTATACCTATATGAAAACGAATTTGTATACAAATAAGTATATGTATATGTATATGTATATGTATATGTATATGTATATGTATATGTATATGTATATGTATATGTATATGTATATGTATATGTACATGTATATGTATATGTATATGTATATGTATATGTATCTGTATATGTATATGTATATGTATATGTATATGAATATGTATATGTATATGTATATGTATATGTATCTGTATATGTATATGTACATGTACATGTATATGTGTATGTATATGTATACGTATGTGTATGTGTATGAGTATGTGTATATGTATATGTGTATATATATATGTTGATGTATATATAGTTCTACATGAAACTTCAAATATGTAAACATACCTATTTCTTGGCCGACAGGAGACACTAACCTAGATGTGGTCGTCGCATCGCCAAAGTTTGCCTGGGGAAAATTTTGCACCGCCTTCCTTGAATTGTAGCACTCACGATCTGGGTCAGTCCTCTCACGTTCATTGCCGGGTGTTTGACCTTCCAAATTTGTATGTGAAACGGTTACACGTTGAGCTAGTTTTGCAAGATATTTGCGACTCGAGATATTTGGTGAATCGGGATATTTCCACCTCATGCCGTTGTGAGAAATAGATAAGCATACGGTTGTGAGAAATACTGATTTTTGTCATGTGGTTGTGAGAAATGCGATGAGAAACGGCACGCGGGAGAGGATTTTATGATTAACTAAAGAAAGGTTTAAAGCGCATGTGTTTGCCATGCACATTACAAATGAGACCACTATCCTTCAACATATATCTTGTAAATTGATAGAATATGATTTCTACGAACATGATCCTCCATTGTAGTTATATTGTTTAACATGAATAAGGCAAGAATTTTTATTCAACAACTTCTGTACCCCATTAGCATCGTGCATAGCGTCTTGGGGAATCTTTCTCACTTGCATTAATCCAAATACGGTCAACCCGTATAACAAGAACGTGACTTCATTCTAGCGAATCCAAAGATTAATGCAGAACGCAACATAATCAAGAACTAATCCGACCGCCGTGGCATCGCATGACCAAAACCGTGTGGGCTAAAGCGTTGTGCAAAACCGCCAGATTTAGCGGCTAGGTGGTGTAGCGCTTCGGACAAGGTATGGGGGCGCGCTATTTTGCAGTTTTCCAAATCAGTCCCCACCCCCCCCCCCCCCCCCCCCCCCCCCCCCCCTACTCCCTCCTCCCCAACCCGCCTCTCGCCCTTCCCGATGTCTCGCGCAAACACGGACTCCTGCCAGTTTCAGGTGCGTGAGATGCGCTTAGCAGGCATCGGCTGAGGCCAATTTCCGGCATTCGTGAGTGCAGCCTGACCTTGCTATGTGAGTGGCTTGGCAGGTCTGGCAGTGCGCGACGCACGCAGCGCCACACTCCACAACCTGCCCACATTGCACCAGAGCCATGCACAGCGTCTTGTCTACGCACACGCCGCCCGTGACCATCCTGGGCCGTGTCTAGCCGCCCGTGCACGCAGAGCAACAAAGCGGATCGCACCATGAGATTCACATGAATGACGTGTCAAGCCCATGTCCCCGCTTCCCATCCTCCGCCTCCCCTCCCCCTCCCCACCCCCCTCTCCCCAAAACCCCCTCTCTATCCTACTTCCCCCGCCGACCAGGCCTTTCCGTAGACATTCTTCAGTCCCTGCAATTGTACGCAGTAGAAATGGCCGCGCAATCCACGCGGCGCCCACGCACAAAAGGGAGCCAGGGCAACGCATTCAGCATTACACAAGTCACCATTGGACTGCCTCACGCATTCGTCTGCGTCCCATTGCTTGTGCAAAGCCACACGCTC
The DNA here is from genome assembly GCA_023375785.1 of Penium margaritaceum. NCBI lineage: Eukaryota > Viridiplantae > Streptophyta > Zygnematophyceae > Desmidiales > Peniaceae > Penium > Penium margaritaceum. The sequence continues at coordinate 26,883 of SZWC01025113.1, read as the reverse complement.
ACTTCCACACACACCACACGCACCCAGAGATGGCAGCTAAAGCAGCCGCTGCCAAAGTCGCGGCGGAGTTTGGTGTGAAGGTTGGCTCCGTGCTTGCTAGCCGCGCTGCCGACAGCCTGCTCGGCACTGGTCGCACCGCCCGCTCCACCGACGTGTACATTGTCAACTTGCTGTCCGAGGACCTCATCCTTGTGAACGCGCCACAGCCAAAGGACAATCGCAGTGGCTCCGGCATCTGGACGTCATCCATGCTGCCGCCCCACACGATCGAAGCGAAGTCCGTGGAAGCGTACGGCTGTGAGAGCCACGGCTTCATGACCGGCGCTACAAACGCCACGGCAACTTACAGGGGTGCAAACAGTGGCACAATCTACAGCTTCACCACGTCAAACCCCTTCTTCGGAAAAAACAGCACGTCGGCGTCCAACTTCAACGTCACAACCATCGTGGGCGGCGGCAACAACAACACCGTCAGGTTCATCGTTCGGGGTTCATGACCGTCAGGAAATGGCTGGCCACTTGTAGCAGTACGTGTAGTAGAAGAGCCCAGTGTGACTGGGTACCGGTGAAACAGTGCAGGTGTTGGTTTTCATGTGCGTTTATAGTTTCGTTCTGCGGGAGAAGAAGCTCTATTTACCTCTTGTACGAGACCCAACCAAACGAATGTCACACCCTTGGAATCGTTTCCCTTCTTCTTCAGTCTTCATTGATCATGCAATCCCCTGTCCACCACTGAGGCCCACGATGGTCCTCTATCTGGATGCCAAAATGATCTTCAGTGATCGGAATCTGTGCGTGCACAAGATGTTGCTTTTCCCAAGAAGCTGTAGAACATGTCATCACACTTCCCAGCGTGACTTGCATTCAGCTCGTTTTGCGAGAGCTACACATTCAAACAGTGGGTCAAGATCAGACCAACACACGAAATCAGAGTACAGCGTGGAATGGGCCCAACAGCGTGATCAAGACCTGTCATCTGATACATAGGAGGAATCAAAATAGACATGCACTCTTGAACGAAAAAAAGACACACTCAGTCTTGGTGCCTTACTGCACTGGCGTGCATGCATGAAAACAAACTACTCCAAGGCCCGATTTTGAAAAGATATACGAACCTTACATACTCATTAAGTGAGTAGTTAGTTACCCCTCACTTGGTGAGTCAATCACTCAGTCACTCCTTCCCTCACACACTCAAACACTCACACACTCACTCATGCATGCACTCACACACTCACTCATTTCCTTTCTTACTCACTAATCCTGTCCAAACAATACTATCACTCTCGCGCAAGCGAATGGCGGTATCGCTCGGGAAAGCGCGACGTGACACCAACTTGCACTTGTATGCGCCACGAGAACAAGCACTAAGGAAGGACATTCGAGATTTTCGCGTCGCCCATCTAGCGCTAACAATCGGACCTTTGCGGTTCGAGAGTGCGCACTACGGAAAAGCAAGGGCGCTTCGAGAGTGTCCATAACCGGGTAGTTAGGTAGCTTCTACGACTGTACCAACTGACGACCGTCAAGTGCCTTGGAAAAACAGATTAGCTACATTTTTTAAGCATTGTTTACTGTCATGAAAGTAAGAATGATAGCATATCCTGCTGCGAAGTGTAAAATTTTTAGCAACAAATATGAGTGGAGACATATCACGTTACATGGTTGCAGTTGGAGCAACAAACTCCAATGCCTTAAGTCCATGGTTTGAAAGAGAAGGGCACGGAGAGAGAAATAGGAATGATTGATAGTCGCATGGGGGTACAAAGAGATGGTCTCACAATGCATGCACCCCACCCAGCATGAGATGTCCGTTGTACCCTATTTGGGGAGTGCACTTCTCCCCCCCCCCTCCCCCCCCTTGCCCTATCCTCACCCACGGACAGCCCTCAAACCCTAGTTTTCACAGCACTCCACGCATTTCGGGGATGGCCAGCCAGTTCTTGAGCAGCTGCAGCCTGCGCATGGTTCCATCACGCATGCAGCGACGGAAGTCAGTGGTGGTGTGGCGGGCACATGAAAACGCACGCTCACATAATGCTGATGATGCCTGGGCGGCCAGCATATCCATAGCAGCCTGATAGTGAATGGGAAACTGATCCTCATTCGCTTCCCAGAACCCTATGACGTCAGCATTCTCGTCCAAACGTTCAAGGTTCATGTACATGGCAGACTCAGCCTGCAAGAAACGAGTAACAGGAGTGCGACTGGCAAAGACCGAGCCACGGCGGCGGGTCCGACGAGAGTGACCACCACCACGGACAACGTGAATCTCTTTGGTGCCCGCTGGAGATGGACGAGCGTGGGCGTAGTCACGCGGACGCGTGTTGTCCGCGGCCTCTGCGGCAGCTTCACGGCGCGCACGGAGTCGAGAAGGCGACCGCACAGGGGTGGGTGCTGGCACGACGTCGTCGTCCGGGGCGTTCGCCCCGTCGTTGTCCATCGCGTCTTCGAACGCGTCACTCCCCTCCACCTCACCTGCGGTCGCTGGTGCGTGGTCGGCGTCGGCAGCACCTCCCACCCCAAGCATCTCATCCAGCATGGCTGCCGCGGCACCAAGGTGGACGTCCGTAATTTCGAGGCGTTCGTCCGCCACCAGGTGCTCGTTCGGTGGTGTTGGAAGGACGACGACATCGTCCTCTGCTGCACGGCGGGCTGCCATCACGGCTGCGGCGGTGGTCCCGCGCCGAGCAGCAATGTAAGCTGCTTCGTACGGCTGAAGGAGCTGCAGCACCACGCGCATGACGTCGTCGGGGTGCACATCGCCGTTATGCCCCTCGTACGTGTCCTCGAAGTAACGGCGGTTGAAGCGGGGGTCCAGGTAACTGCCGAGGTACTGCACGTCCCCGGTGTGGGTGTAATAGTGCTCGATGTACTCGGCAGCTTCGCGGAGGACTGGAGCCATGGCGGATTGAACCGCCAACAACTCTTCGTTCGTGTCGTTGTAGTCATCGTCGAAGTCGGAACGTTGGCTGGTGGCCTCATCGCAAAGCTCGGCATGGTAAGAGATGTGGTCAAGCAACTTGTTGTAGTAGGGGACGGGCAGGCCGATAGTGGGGACGGGCAGGCCGATAGTGGAGAACAGCGGGATCAGCTTGCGATGCGGTGGGCGGAGAGACAGCCGTATTTTGGGAAGCAGGGGGCGATGCTGCAGCAGCAGGGGTAGCAGCAGCAGGAGTAGCTGGTGCAGCAAGAGGGGTGCTTGCAGTTGCACCCACCTCCAGCAGCTCGTCAAGGACAGCAGCAGCCACCATAGCAGACAACGGGAGAGAGTCCACAGTGGTATCCTTGGCATTGACCTGTGCCAAGCGTTGCTCACGTGCCTCGATGAAGGCCTCTTTGTGCGGCTGGAGCTGCTTCATGAAAGCCTTCATCACGTGGTCGGGGTGGACATCGCTGGAGTCGCCGCTGTAGGCCTCTTCAAAATAGGCTTTGTTGAACCTGGGGTCCAAGAACGTCCCCAGGTATTGGCAGTCCTCGAAGAGTGCGCAGTACACTCCCACGTGTTCTGCCGCCTTCTCAAGTTCAGTCACAAGAGCTGCCTGCACATCACAGAGCTCGTCGTTCACGTCACCAGCCGGGCCAGTTGCCATGGCCTGGCAACATGCAGTGGCGTTGCTTTTGAGGCAATCCAGAAGTTCGTCGAAGAAGGGCACCGCCAGACTGATTTTCAGTGATGTCTTGACAGAGATGTCATCCTTCATGTTCTTAAACGGCTCCAGCACTTCAGCGATGCAGCAGATAGTGATCCACTGTCCGCCGGACAGCCGCATGTCTTTGGTGTCAACCAAGGACAGCCATGCTTCCAACGGCTCGCGCTGCTCCTGGGCAACCTGGAGCATCGCCACCGTGGAATTCCAGCGCGTCCTGGAGTCGATGTTCAGCTTCCGGTACGGCGTGCCGTGATTGGCCAGGAAAGAGGCCTCGCAGGAGGCCTCCTGCTGCAGGCTGCGGGTGATGAAGTTCGCCAGCCATCGGACCATCTGGACGATGCGATCGACGGCCGGGACTTGCAGAATGTCGCCGACACTGAGGTTGAGGACGTGGTCGAGGTTTCGGACGAACCGGTCTTCGACGAAACCAACAGTGCACCACAAGCCATTTCTTGGCCATGGCACCATTGCAGGCTGCGGGTGATGAAGTTCGCCAGCCATCAGACCATCTGGACGATGCGATCGACGGCCGGGACTTGCAGAATATCGCCGACACTGAGGTTGAGGACGTGGTCGATAGCGGGGATAGGCCGCATGGATGTCGCGCGACAGCGTTTAGCGGGATGTCAGCTGCGCCGCTGTTTGAAGCTGTCATGGATGTCCTGGCCGTACCTGTGACATTGTTCGCATGTGAGAGGTTTTATCCCACGGACGTCATACAGGTTCAGACATCCGCCATGGCATGAGCTAATGCACCATGTCTAGCATTCAGTTGCTGAAGAACTGGCTTACATAGCCAGAGATTGAGGATGTTGTTGTCTAAGCTTACCCATCACTTTGTTCAATGGGTTTCATGTTCATGCTTATGTTGGTGGCATACTGATGTACCACCATGACATGTAAAATCATGTCTGGTTCAAGTGTCAAACTTTTCCGTGGTTTAATCTGAAAACCAAGTCAAGATCTCAATGATATTTGAGGGTCCAGTAGCTTCATGTTAATGAACTTGTAAAACTTCGAAAGACCTTCCTTGTGGATTTACAACCCAGATGAAAATAAAATTAGGTGAATTTTTTTAAGTACTGCATCAGGTCATTTAATGTCATGAAATGAGAACATGCCTCACTATTCAACTATCGTGCAAATATTTTCTGACTCGCAGAGTGCACGAGTGCAACCAATTGGTGCAGCGCAGTTTACTGAGCGATGCCGCCCCTCGGACTCTTGCTTGGAAAGGCTTATATGTGAGTGATTGATTTAGTGAGAGAGCTAGTTAGTAACTGCGTGAGTGAGCAAGCGACTGAGTGAGTGAGTGATTGAGTGATGAGGGAATGACAGAGTGATGTAGTACGTAATTTACTGAGTAAGTGAGTGAGTGCAGAAGTAATCCAGTGTGAGTGACGGAAGAGAGCAAGAGAATCACAACAAGTGATTGAGTGTGCGAATAAGAGGGGGAATGACTGAATGAGTGAGTGAGTGAGTGGGTGAGTAAGTGAGTGAGTGAGTGAGTGATTGAGTGAGTGAGTGAGTGAGTGAGTGAGTGAGTGAGGGAGTGAGTGAGTGAATGAATGAGTGAGTGAATGAGCAAGTGAATGACTGATTGACTGAGTGACTGAGTGAGTGAGTGAGCGAGCGATGACAACGTTGAGTGGAGTGAGCGCAGTAGTAACCAGCAAACACTCTTATGATGGCGGATCAGCAGCACGCAAACAGCAACACTCTATAGGCGAAGCAGGCAGCAGCGGCAACTTTCGTGGCAAATGGTGCAGCAGAAACAAACCCGACGGCCAACCCGGTGACGGACTCCTCGGGCTCGGCGAATCCCTTGCCGCGGATGCTGCCGGCTGGTTCAAATATGGCAGGATGGGGGGCACTGGTCAACAAACTTGCATTAATGAAAACCTGTACCAGAAGCTGTCAGGGCTCGAGAGCTTCAACACCCATCTGCTCCAACAACTCAACACATCAATGGAGGAGCTTTTCAATCCCCATGCGCATGAAGCAAAGTCACGGAGAGAAATCTTCAACTCTGGAGTGAACCCAAAATGTAACCGGCACTCCTTGAGCCGTTTCATCCCGCAAACTCCAAGGGACTGATGGTCAGGGTGTGGCTGGCAAGTTTGGAGGTGTAATTCACTGTTGCTAAGGTCAAGCACGGGGCCTCACTTCTGCATGGCACGGCTCTTTGTTGGCGGTCTGATATTAAGGCCATCTAATGGAAGCACGAGACCGGCGGGGCTGGATCAATGGCTCGTGATCAACCGCTCTCAAATCGTCGACCACAGACGTACTACCTCTCGAACAAATTAAGCCAACGTGGAATGACTCTCTCACGCCACCTCAATCATGAAATGAATTCTTGTGCGCTACACTTGCTCACTTTGGGAAGCTGAACGAGAATTATCACGCACGGTACAGACTCCAATGTGTGCGCCAGCAGACTAGTGTGCGGAGTACACTCGGCATTTCCATGTAATCCTCACCGGCAATGACCTCGCCCCTGACAAGTGTGTTTCTACTACAACGGCCTTAAACAAGATATTTGGTGAGCACTGGTCATTTTTTGGCATCCAAGACGACCTTCCGTGAGTGGTCATAGCAGCCAATTGCATTGACAACGCCAACTACAACACTCAAATGCAGGAATCCAACGGCTGGCGACCCCAAAGCCACATTTCTTAACGGGGCGGAGGGAAGTCCCAGTCGGTGGAAACCTCTATTCCGATGGATATTGACATCGTCGATCAACGCGATCAACAGCTCTGCTGGACTTGCAAGAAGCTGAGTCATATATCGTGTGGCTGCCAAGAATGGCAACAACAAGCCAAAAATGGGGGAACTCACAGAAAAGGAGTGAGGAGTTGGGAAACCGCAAAGGACAACAGTAGATAGCAAGGCTCCTGTACGGTCGAGAAATTCTACACCAAACGATCGCGCATCGGAGCGGCTCACATTGCTGCAACTAAGGATTTCTAAGATTTTATAGTTTGACAAGGGATACGAGGATGACCAATGGCCGTACTGGTAAGGGTACAACCGAGGGTTTGCAAAAGTCACATAATGATACCGGCACTACTGGAAAGAGGAGCTTCTCACAGCTTTGTCAGCAAAGACATTGTTTAGAAGCTGGGTTTGCAGATTAAACCGAGGGTGTTTGAAGGAAAAGCCGTTGGCAGACCATTGCAGATACATCGACTCCACGAACCACTCCGACAGAAAATTGGAGATTTGCACGACGTAACAAGAAGGAGGAGTGATTGAAGTAGCTCAGGAAGTTGCAGCAGACACAAACGCCAACCGATATCCTTAGACGTGGCAAAGAGATATGTGCACCACGGAGCTCAAGCGTGGCTTGTCCACATAGAAACTAAGGAAGTGGAAGAAGTCGCAGCTGCCGAGGCGACCAAATCGGACACATCGGACTTTGCAAGTGTTTAGGAGGAAACACGGCAGACTCTTGCAAAGACTCAAGCCAGCTATGAAGCAAGCGGCCGAACAACATCACAGCAATAATTTGTTTGCACAGGAAATTACATCCTCCTCAGCTCGAAAAACATTAAACTCCAAGGACGGGACTTTGAAAAACTCAAACCCCGCAGGTTGGGACCGTTTGAGATTGAGCCAATGCAAATCCCTGTTGCTTGCCTTCACCTCTCTGACGGCATGGCGAAGGATGCTATTGAAGGAATGCCACAACACCGGTTCAGATGGACACTTTGGCGAGGACAAGACACTCAAGAAGCAGGCAAAGTAATACTTGTGGGATAAAATGCAGACCGACGTGGCAGCTTTGTGCAAATCGCGTGACACCTGTCAGAGACAAGCATATTGTTGCACGAGGCCACCCAGTCTACTTCAGCCCCTACTTGTTCCAACAGAACCATGGGCCGACATCAGCATGAATTTTGTGACGTGACTGCCGCCACTCCCGAGGGGTATCACGCCATCCTCGTTGTGGTGGACAGATTTTCTACAATGTTGCACTTCATCAGTGCAGAAGGAACAGTGCAACGGTTTCTAAACCAGATCGTACAAATGCACGGAATGCCACATACCATCCTCACCGACAGAGATGGCCGCTTCACTAGCCGCTTTTGGCACATATTGAAGACGCATCATGGATCCAAAAATCAACGGTGTTCCTTTGACCGACGGGCAGACCGAGCGGACCAATCAAATGCTTGAACAACTCCTTCGTACTTTATGCAAGCCCCACGGCACCAATTGGGCGGCTGAACTACCGATTGCCGAACTCGCGTACAAAGTCAAAGCAATATCCCCGCAGTAGACATCCACTGCAGGGGCTTCACAAGCATTTGCAAGGAAACACACCAGATCATCACAAAGACTCAAGCAGCTATGAAGCAAGCGGCCGACCGACATCGCAGCAATGGTATGTTTTGCACAGGTGATTGCATTCTCCTCAACTTGACGAACATCAAACTCCAATGATAGGGCTTTGCAAAAATCAAACCCCGCTGGTTGGGACCGCTTGAGATTGAGCAAATGCAAACCCTTGTTGTCGCTTAACTTTGCCTACTTGACAACACGGAGATCTGAAAGGTTTTGAGCTGAATTTTCCAGTGGTGGGCTCAGTTTTTCCAAATTCCACGTCTGCTGGCATCTACAGTCCATTTTCTCTCAGACAGGTCTTCCACATCAAGCACTACCGGGACCCCAGTACAAACTTCCCCAGTGAGACGTTGCTCTTCCGCCTCTTGCACAAGTGGACGAGGATACAGAGTACGTGATTGAACACATCATTGGACACCGAAGCTGTGGTAAGACAGCCAAGTATCTGGTCAAGTGGCATGACTACGACGTTGCGCACAACAGCAATGAGCCTTACCACAACGTCCAAGACGCCAATCACCTGATTGACAGCTACTACCGCTGTCACTGGCCTTCGTCTGCTAACATGCCAGGACGTCATGACTAAAAGGGGGAGAAGTGTTACGTCCTTGACTTACATGAGCCCCTAAACTCCGTGAGTGGGCATTCTTGTCTTTTTATTTGTAGCCCACCGTGCAAAGACTTCAGGATGTTTATGCCGTTTGGCCGAGGGCATTTCATACCACTACCCCGATCTCTAGTGTTGTGTTTAAGAGGTTTCTGACAACTTCAACGACCTTCCAGAGGGGTCGACAAAGAACATGAACAATATGAACATGTCCAATATTAGAACATCGATCCTTCCGTAACATTGTTCGATCCGGGCCCAGGTGGGTGTATTCTTCGACCCGTTTGGCTGCTCTATCTCTGCTGACGCTGCCCACCACCTCCTCAATGCCCTCGCTGTCATCCCGTCCCTCCCAACCCGGTCATCTCCTCCTTGCCCAACCTTTTCCCACCCCTTGCTCTCTGTCTCAACCTGCTCCACGGACATTGCCTCTCCTCTTCTCCAATCATCCTCCCCTCTCACCACCCCCTCTCCCATCTCGATCCTCAACCTCTCCTACACTCATAAGGCCTCTCCCTCATCTCCTTCCTCCCCCATTCCCTCCACAACTCCCTCTTCACCCGCAGGCGGGTCATCACCTTGCTAACGTTGACAATGCTCCCCACCATGCCACTCCCCCATCCCCCTCCCCACCACGTCCTACCTCCCCTCTATGCCCATCCCACCCACCACTTCCCCATCCCCTCACCCACGCCCTCCTCCCCTCCACGCTCTCCTCGTCCCCTCCACGCCCTCCTCGTCCCCTCCACGCCCTCCTCG